>JAFIRS010005599.1:0-53347 GCA_018342105.1 Gonioctena quinquepunctata
TTGTCAATATTCTAATAGGACAGTTCGAAGTGTTTTGATATGGCCGAACAGTTTACATTCAACGAATATGCAGATATGCATGCTTTGTATGGACGAGCATTTGGTAATGCTGCAGAAGCCCGTCGTCTGTATGCCGAGCATTTTCCCAATCGAACATTACCGGCAAGAGAAACGTTCGAGCGTGTCGATCGCAGCTTGAGGGAGACAGGTATGTCTAATGGATAATTGGAGCCTGTTGTTTTATTTCGATATTATTGTAGGTTCAGTTTTGCCAAAACGAGGTGGTGAGGGCGCTCCTAGGGCTGTGCGTACCGTTGTATTGGAGCAAAATATTGGAAGCTGTCGCTGATGATCCTTCAATGAGCATCAGAAATCTATAAGAACGGTTCCATACATCCAAGTCCACTATTCATAGAATAATTAGGAAACAACTGCTCCAACCATATCACATCCAGAAGGTACATGCCATGACACCTGAACATTTTCCAGCACGACTGGAATATGCCAATTGGTTCCTGGATAAGCGAAGAGAGGATATGACTTTTATTACTCAAGTTTTATTCACTGATGAAGCAGGTTTCAGTAGAGATGGAGTAATCAACTCCCATAATCTCCACATAAGGGCCGAAGAAAATCCCCTTGGGAGACTGCAAACCAAACACCAACGGAAATTCAACGTGAATGTTTGGGCTGGTATCATAGGAAACCATCTTATAGGACCATTCGTTCTACATGACCGATTGAATAGAGAACGTTATTTGGAGTTCATTCAGAACGATTTGGTATGGACTTTTGGAACATTTTACATTGCAAACCCGAAGAGATATGTGGTTTATGCATGATGGCGCTCCTCCTCATTTTAGTTTGATTGTGCCCAATAGATGGATTGGTAGAGGTGGGCCATATTCATGGCCACCGCGGTCTCCGGATTTAAATCCATTGGATTTCTTTCTGTGGGGGCATCTGAAAAGCCTCGTTTACGCTACACCTATTCACACCAGAGACGCCTTGTTGAACATTACATTGTGAAGCCATTCGAAACGACCCTGGCATGCTATTTCAAGTGCAGAGAGGGTATTTGCGCCGACTAAGAAAATATGTTGAGAGAGACGGGGGTCATATCGAGCAGTTTTTGTAGCGGATTTTGCATTTCTGTTTGCTCTCGAGGCTTGCGATTGATTATTTACACCATGAGTTTTGTAAGGTCAACGTGTTTGCATGATAAAAATTCGTTATGAACATTGTAACTATCATTTCTATTTTCATTACAAATTAATCTTTTCGAATAATGGTAGACATCTCAGGTTGGATGTCGTCGAAGAAAAATGCATTTCTATCAAAAATCGTTGCTCCGATCGATTTTCCACACGAGAACTTTTATTCAGGAAATTGTCCAGGTAACCTCGTTTTGTTAAAACATATTGAAAAATCCCAGTCATTTCAAAGTTTTGGGGGTGTGGACCATCGGGGGTAGTCCGTTCCTGACTTTGTAGCAAAACAACTGACTCCTGCATGAAAGCTTATGGAAGGAATTCATTTGTTTAGTCAATCACCAAAATTTAGATGATTTTGAATATTTACTTTGAAAGTTATCAAAGAAAAACATTTTTCATTTTGTAACTTTGAGGGTCCGTAACTTGGTAACGAAGGCTTTTAGGAACAAAAGTTATATGAAGTACTGGTGATATTTTGACCCCATCTATACATTTCCGAAAGGAAAAGAGGAAGTCCAGAGACACCCTGTATAACGTCCGAGAAAATGGATGTCAGTGAACGGGCAGCTCGAAATAACTTCTCATACGCGGCTGTTCATTAGCCGAGATTTCTTCTAAGGAAGTGTTTCCGAAAAGGTCGGACATATTTGAAATTACCATTGAGATGCATCATCCAGTTTAATGTACTGATTCGATAAATTTTATCCAATATATCCTTAATGCTGGAATATATAACGGTCGAGAAAATGGATCTCGGTGAAAGGGCAGCTCGAAATAACTTCTCATACGCTTGGCTGTTCATTAGCCGAGGTATGAATATGGTGGCTGCTGAAGAATTACTCCTCAGTCAAAGAATGGTGTTGATCAAATTGTAGGCATTCATTTTTATGCAGGAACTACAATACTTTCAAAATAACCTCCGCGGTTCCGGTGATTTCCTTTAAAGACGAGAATTTTTGTTAACTTTCAGCTTGTATTCATCACATTTTCGGGCCGTTCACTTATTGTGTTCTATAAAATGGTTTTTTTTTGTACTCCATCGAATACGACATTAATTTTCTCGTTTTAATTTGATACTCGAATATTCTATTATTCAGTATTCATTTTGTGCTCCATACATATCTTAGATGACGTTTCGTCTTTTCATAACCATCATCAGAATGGAAATCAGATGCATTTTTACATAAGACCCCGGATGTTTTGCAAATAGGAATTTCTCAAACAAGCTTTGGTTGAATAAAGGGGATTCGCGGATTTCTCTCTGGGTAGCTAGTATGATCAGTAATCCGATTACAGCAATCTATAGAAATGGTCGCAAAACTATGGAAATTTCTAAAAATGTTATAGAAATTAGAATTATACTCCTTTAAAATTTATGAAATAGATTTCGATTTTACAACAATTCTTGTCGTGTACCATTAATAATACATACAAGAGCAAACCAAATACAGCAAAATATAGAAATGGTCGCAAAACTATGGAAATTTCTAAAAATGTTATAGAAATTAGAATTATACTCACTGAAACAGATATCAATTCAAATGAGACGTTCGGTTAGTAGCAAAGCATTCGAAGTAATAATGCCTTTTTTCTGAACGCCTGCAAAACGGTTCACCAGAACATTTTTGAAGGTTTCGAGTTGACGTATATAAAAATCAGATGAAACATCTTAATGGACCAAGAGGAGTTGCAAGTATAACAGAAATGCCTAGTCTCTCAAATAATACGTATACGCATACATAATTTCATCTATATTTTGTTGCAAAAATGTTTAGCTCAGAATAACTCTCGGAGGTTATGATAGTCATTTTCAGGATGTACATGAATCAACGTAAATAAAACTCGTTCCCAACATTCCAACCCGAGGAGGAAACAACTACCCTAAATATGTACACCATAATTAAATAACTGATAATGAACGATATTTGAAATATATTTTTAAAAAACGCACTAATGAAATATTTGAAATATATTTAGGATGATGATAGTATTTAATGTACTGAAAATTTATTTAAATAATTAAAGTATACTGAAGATATTCAAAGTACTAGAGATGTATTGAAAATAATCAAAATATACCGAGGGTATTGAAAATACTGGAAATGTACTTAGGTTTGAAATATAATGAAGATAAATGGAACATAGGGAATATAATATTTGGGGTAATTAAGGTAATAAAAACGTGATGGAACTATTGAACTGAAGGAATCAACGATTTTGGTATAATTTACCTCGTGTTTATACAAAAGTACTTAAAGTGTATATCTGTTGGTGAGAAATTAAAATGAAAGTTTTCGAATTATTGGGACATATTATTATATTTCATTCAAAAATCCTTAATTTTAGGATCAGGGCAAATAACTGAAAAATGAAAAGTATTCCAAAATTAATATTTATCAATAAATAATATAATAAATGAAGGTTTAAATGTCAAACTGAAAAGAAAAGGCATGCTGATAAAAAAACAGGACAAAGAAATTTCCAATAGTTTTCCTAAAAATCCTTTTATTCCTAAAAACCCTATTCGGAGTATTCAAAAAAACAAAATAAAAAAACAATGTTCCCCGTCCGGGATTCGGTCCTGTGATCTTCTGCTTGGTAATACATGGCTCGATAGTCTTTTTCTTCGCAAAATGCTTATAAACCCGAATTTTCCAATTTCCGGGCAACTTTCCTGATATTTAGATTTTCTAACCTCACTTTCTCCCTTGCGCGATGCCTGTAAGGTCGAGAATCGCAATAGTGTTCATTATCGCGGAGCACACTCTAGATCGCAAAACAACGTCCGCTTGTCACCGGTATGGAGAGATTGTGTAATCCTTACCTCATTTTTTGTGAATCATAAAAAAACTGATAGACAAAAAACGAGTGAATATTGTATTCTATATTGTATTGTCATCTAGTTCTGAGCCATTTTCGAAGTTTCAAGTCTCTAGCTCATCGGGAAGTTAGTTTAAAATCGATTGCAAGATTTGTACCGGACAGTCACATAAGCAAGCTAATAAAAACGTGGTAAAAATAATATTAGTTTTTGTAACAAGTACACAAAGTGAGGCTTTGGCGGACGAATCCGACTATGATGTCCACTAAAGCCATTTGCGTACGTGTTGCATCAACATTTTTTAGCTTTCCTAATAAACAGAACATAAATGCACATATTTCCTCGCCGTGCATATATTTTCAATCACCATTCATACGCTAGTGTAGTTGTGCAAAAATCTAGCAAGCGATTGTTTATCAATGACACATTTGTCAAATACTTGTCAAATATTAGTGTTCATTTTCATGAGTTACATTCCAAAAGAATATTTCAAAAAAAACGTGTGAAATTTAAATTTTTTTCTGAGTAAACAAAAATATTAGTATTTTACGGACTATTTTCAGTATCCAAAGTACGCATTTTGTGGAGCGTGTACAAAAAAATAATTGTAGACTGAACTGCATCCCAAATATTTTAAATATATTCGAGGACTGAAAAGGATATTGTAATATTTAAACTGTAATGAAAAACTGAGAATGATATTTTGGTAATGAAAACAATGTTAAACTATAAGTATTTCTTGGGATTACTGACAAATATTGAAATATTTTAAGTATATTATAGATATTTTGATAGTGAAAGTAATATTTAAAGAATGAAGTGGTATTTGTTGATACTGAATTACTGAAACTAATATTGAAATAATTTAAATATATTTAAGATACTTTGGTACTAAAAGTCGTATTGAAATATTAAATTTTCTGTATGTAGACCTAGTTAAAAAGTTGTTTCTCCCTCGTTCCAACCTGTATGGAACACGGAAAAACACGATAGCCTTAAGACCCTCCTGGAAAAGGCGACCCGATTCCTGATTCCAACATCTGTTCAAGCCCACGAATTGATAATACACCTTTTCATGAAGTCACTTTATAATCAAGAAATGTAAAAAACCACACCTGTTGTTCGACACTGAACCTCTTTTTTACTGGTTGCATCATATATCTGCGGGAAACTATTTAGTATGTAGATATTTCATGAAAATTTCCGGAATCCAAATTCTTCAAAGATCCAGAAGCAATATCAAATATTTGAAGAATTCCACGGGAATTCCGAAAATCTCCAAAGAATTCCACGGAATTCCTGGGAATTCCACGAGTCTGTACACCAGAATTCCATAGTGGTTTACCCCTCGAAACATACCTTCACTTGAAAAAACTATGTTTTTCTCCGTTTTTTCGGATTTCTTCTAAGGAAGTGTTTCCGAAAAGGTCGGACATATTTTTTTATTTGACAGTGACCGGGACGTCATGTGACAGTATATAACTGTATTCATGGAAAATAGTGATAGTGAATTATCTAACACACCTCCTGATGTGTGCGAAAAATGTAACTTTGAATCTCCTTCCAGAAAAATCAAAGCAAAAGTTTGAATTATAAAACGATATGTTCATAACTTGGTGCCAATCGAAGGAGGTGAATAAGTATTCAGAAAACGTATTACTGGCTTATTTTGGAGAAAAATCCAAGACTCTGAAATCATCATCTCTTTGGTCTATGTATTCGATGATAAGTAATTCCAAACTTGCCGCATTTCTCCAGAAACAATCTGTTGGATAAAAAGCAAAAGAATCTGAATCTGTATCCGAGATCTGCATTTGTCGAAAAAATATTGTGTCTAATTCGAGCACAAAGATTACCGCGCTCCGCTTCTCTTTGTTGAGCGGCAAACCATCACTTTGTGCTCTAAATACACACATAGCTATTGATTTGCTTAATCATTTCGAGGTATATAATCACTTTTTTAACCGACGAAACCAAAAAGGAGGAGGTTCTCTAGTCGACGCGTATATATATATTTTTTTATGCATAACTTTTTACTGAGACGTCCGATTCCGATAATTTTTTTTTCAGTGGATAGGGTGTACTACGAAGTTGGTCTCATTTGAATTTTTAAGAAGAAATCCACCCCTAAGGGTAGCAAAATGAAGTATATTGATCACTCACCCTCGGAATTCTGGTCCGTTAACCGATTCTATCAGGCATAACTTTGCACTGGGTTCTTCGATTTGGGTGATTCTTTTTTTAATAGATAGGGTATACCTCATATTTGGATTTCGAATGAAAAATAGGGGATAATTGATTTTTCACTTGTGAACATTGGCACACACATATGTAGTTGACAATGACAGATCACTACTGTTATTATTCCACATCCGTCACAATAATTATATTCTATGAGAGGATGGAATGATATACAAAGTAATGTAATAAACTAACCAGAACAACAAAAATAATTTATATTACAACAATTAGTAAAAATAGATAATCATATTATTTAACTGGTAATAGTTGAAGTAAGGGTGGGTAAGTAAGTATTTTGGAAGTAATCAAAGAACAACTAGGTAGTAATTGGTAGTATTTTGGAAGTAATAAAAAAAACAAGTAGGTAGGTAGTAATTAGTAGATTTCAGCCACAAAAACTTGAAAAATAAAAACTTTCTAACAAAAAATTAAACCGACGAAATACGGAAATGAAAAGTAAAAAATAAAATAAACCTTCTTAGTCTCAATAACTAGGCTCCTAAACCAATGTAAGTAACTAATTTTGAGTCGGCGCCAAACGAACAATCAACGAAGATCATTGAATTACTTCATAGTCCGGTCAATCTAGACCAAAAAATGAGAGTGAAGGTACATAAAATCCCAACTAGCTGAAAATCAGTAAAATTTTTCAAAACATAATTATAAATAATATTTAAAAGTTCCCCATCATTTCCGTGTATGGAAAGAATTTTATTCAAGGTCAAAGGTCAAAAAAATTAGTTTTTCGCGATTTTCAGCAAAACGGTAAGTTTTATCATAAAAGTACCTCAGACAAAAATTGTAGATCATAAAATTGTCTATAAAAAATGTATCGATACTTTTTTTTTACGAGCCACCGTTTCTGAGATATAATGATTCAAAAAGTTATAAAAGTTGTTATCGTCATAATATGCATGAGTACGCCACGTATATACATCTCTAGAGTTGTTATATATTATATATTATAATATATATATATATATATATATTATATATATTATATATTATATATATTATATATAATATATATATTATATTATTCAATATTCTGTCTCAACATCTTTTTCGGGTATATTACCAAGTTCAAATGTGGCTTGGTTACCAGCTAGACCCTACAGACTGGGGTTGGAAGTTGGTCAACAATAAATTAGAGCCAGTTCAAACTTTACTCCCACCTGCGCCGGAAAAACTGTTGAACACAATTTTTTGCAACTGCAAAAAGGGATGCAGTGCTAAATGTGGTTCCAAAAAATTCGGACTGTTTTGTTCTCTGGCATGCACAAATTGTCAAGGCCGGTCGTGCTCTAATGTTGAATCACAAACAATGGAGGATTCGTTTGATTCCGACGAGGTGTCATGCGATACATCGCTATTGACGCAATTTACTTGCATCCAAAATGAAGATGAAGAAGAAGCAGGAGAAGAAGAAGAAGAACAAGAAGAAGATCAAGAAGAAGAACAAGAAGAATTTGAAACATACGAATCAGGCGAATGAACTTCACCACTTTTTTTTAATTTACATCGCTTTTATCTTTTCCAATCTTTGAAAATTGCCGTTATTTTGCAATAGTTTCACATTAAACAGGATCACAACTGACCCGTGGAGTAGGCCTACTGGGGAAACCACGTTAAAAAAAACGCGCTAAGTACACTACCTCATAGGTGGCGTGGAAACGTGTGCATATTATGACGATAACAACTTTTTATAACTTTTTGAATCGTTATATCTCAGAAACGGTGGCTTGTATGAAAAAAAGTATCGTTACATTTTTCATAGATAATTTTATGTTCTACAATTTTTGTCTGAAGTTTTTTTATGATAAAACTTACCGTTTTGCTGAAAATCGCGAAAAACTCATTTTTTTTACCTTTGACCTTGAATAAAATTTTTTCCATACACAGGAATGATGGGGAACTTTTAAATATTATTTATAATTATGTTTTGAACAATTTTACTAATTTTCAGCTTGTTGGGATTTTATGCACCTTCGAATTTCTAAATTGACCGGACTATTCAAAAAAATTATCAGAATGTCACCGCGCAACTCGATGCCATCATTTCACGCCTTACCTAATTCATTTGCTTGTTTGTTTAGCGCCGACTCAAAATTAGTTACTTACATTAGTTTAAGAGCCTAGTTATTGAGACTAGGGTTTATTTTATTTTTTACTTTTCAGTTCTGTATTTTTTGTTAAAAAGTTTTTATCTACCCCAAGAATCATTGTCGAACTGTCAAAAGGGGTACAGAATTTTCTGAAAAAATAAAATGTGTATTGAAAATTCATAAGTCGATGGCAAGAACAGTGGAGGGGTACAAAACAATCTAATCCCACTCATAATCACTTTATTGTGGCTCCGTCAAAAAGGGCACATAATTTTATGGAAACCTCAAATATTCACTGGAAATCAATAAGCTAATACAAGGATAGTAATGAGGTTGGAAAAAGTTATTTATTCTACGTGTTTCATTAGTCATAGCTATAAAACACGAAAGAAAACAACAGGAGAGCGCAGCTTGAAACCCTAAAACATACCATAGGTACCATACATAATATTTCATAACATCTGTCGAATGGTGTTTAATTTTTTCTTTAGCTTAGAAGGTAGTAGAAGGGTGGTCAAGGGATAGTTTTTGGGTCACAAATTATTTCACTTCATGGAGCATGCATGTAATGCAATTTCCACCAGATGGATTTACATGAAATAATTAGCAGCAGGGTTCACCAATTATTTCGTGATAACTGTCATGTCGAAAAGACCTTAAAATATACTTTTTCGTCAAAATATCTCCAGCAACGATTGTTTCTTAGGTGTTCTAGGGGTAGTTTTTGGGACAAGCATTATTTTACCATACCCATGGAGAGTGTACAGCAAGATATCATTAATGGATTTGCGTGACTAAAATCACTAGTAAAGAATGATTTGTTCTATTTGCAAATAAGTATTTCAATTTGATGATGAGATATCAGGGTAGTCTCGTCGAGAAGTGAGTTTCCTGCGAAAAATAGTTCCAAGTCTCCAAAAAATATGAGCAATAGCTCATTCGATTCGGGATGCAATTTCGAAAAATATTTTTTTTTATTATTTGATGAAAAAAAAATTGCAATTGTTAATAACAAAAAACTAAGAAAACAAAAAGAGGTTCAGTTTTTTGGGAATAACTCAAAAACTGTGAACGATAACAAAAATCGGAAAATGGATTATTTAAGAGGAGGAAAGTTCCAACTTCCGGAACTCATCTCCATTATTTATAATTTTAATTTACGCTGAAAATAGGGCTACGCGCGACCGCTACAGCATGCAAATTTGAACAATTTATGGTATGTTCTCAACCCTTGAAAAAAAAAGGTCCCGTTGAGAAAAAAAAAGTTTATTTTCCAACAAGTTAGGCATTTGTTAAGTAGTCCTTATATTTCGTACCTCGGTTTTCATAAAAAACGGCATAAATGTTTAAATAATAGCTCTATAAATTTTTCGCTTATATATATATATATATATATATATACTCTACAAGATCACGTTATAAAAGTTTCGAAAAGTTATTTATTTTGTTGGTTAAATTTTTAAAGTTAAAAAAAATAAAAAAAATTTTTTTTATCCATATTTTTGCTATTCTGTTTTGCATTAAACAAAGGATATATAACATTAAAAAAAAATTATTGACCATTTGTTTATACATTGTTTATGAACAAATTAATTGGTTTAATATTTGAAAAAAAAAATGTTTTTCCATTTTGTTGTAGGTATAGAGAATATGATTTTAAAAAAAATCTCAAACATTGTTTCTTATTGTTTAATTAGTTTTTCTTATATTTCCAATATTTAAATAATTAGTTAGGAATATTTTTTCCTTCAAAAATCATAATTGGCATTTCTCAATAGAATAGCAAAAAATATTTTTTTTTATTGAAAGTTTAATTGTTAAGTCAGCAATTTGTTATAAACAAATCCCAAATCTCATTATATTTTTTACCGAAACTACTAAAAATTACGAAAACAACCATATGCAACAAAATGTCAAAAAAATTATATACCGTAATTTTAGAAAAATCTATAAAAAATAAACTAAAATTTTATTTTCAACGGGACCTTATTTTTTCAAGTGTTAAAAACACACCATAATTTATTAAATTTTTCAAATTTATATTAAATACTATACAAACATTATTTTATGTGGTGTACCTACTTTGGTGTAGAGACAGCGGGCGCATGCCGTATATAAAACTGACACAGCCGTTTTGGCACAATCAATTGAAAATCATCCAGTATTTAATAACTATTTATTAACTATTTTCTAACACAAACCAAAATTTTATAACTCAAGTGGTTAGCGAAAAAATGGTGTTGTGCTAGCTTAACTGTTAAGCTGGCACAACTATTTATAACTTTTTACCCAAAATAGGTATGGAATTGATTCAAACGCTAAATTTTCTAACTTTTTACAAGCTCTCGAATGGTATAAAAATAATTTGAATTCGAGCGAATTTGAATGTTTTACGAGGGCCGAATTCGCATGCGGTACCTAAAATTCTCAAAAATTCCTACTTGGAATTAAGAATGATATTTTTTAGCAAAAATCACCACATTTTCAGCGATTGCCAAGTATATGCGCGATGAATGATCAAGTATTTAACTGGACTAAAACATTATTCAGTTAAATACTTGATAACCCATCGCGTATATCTGTTATATTTTGTGCTGGTCGACTGGAACTATATACCTATAATCTTATTCCAGATCAGTATTATTGTTGAATATGCCTTTTCGTCGATATACTTACTCCAGCACAATCGCTTGAAATAATAAGACTGTTGTTTTTTATTTTAAATAGTGATTCGAAATCTTCTATTGAAATGAATATAATTGAGAGTTTTATTATGCCCTTTCCAACAATAGTACATTCGTTATGGGAAATATTCGAAGAGAAATATTTTTAGAGCCGGAAAATGACAAAATAATGAATCAAAATGCGTTTTTGTCAACCTACTATTCATTAACCCCAGCACACCCGCTTGACATGAAAAGAATTTTGTTTTTCATTATGCATTTTCCAACAATAGTACAAACAGGTGTGATAGGAAATGCTCAAAGATAATTTATTGTAGAGCCACGAAATAGCAAAATAATGATTCGAAATGAGTTTTCGCAACCTACTATTCAATAAACCACAGCAGCAACATGCATTTTCCAACAATAGTACAGTTGTGATAGGAAATACCCTCAGAGCAATTATTTTAGAGCCAGCACAATCGCTTGAAATAAATATAATTAATGGTTTTGTTACGCATTTTTCAACAGTAGTACAGTTGTGATATGAAATATCCAAAGAGAAAGTTTTTTAGAGCCAGGAAATGGAAAATCCAGCACAATCCCTTGAAACGAAAATAATTTAGTTTTTTATTATGCATTTTTCAACAATAGTACAATTGTGATAGGAAATACCCAAAGATTTTAATTTCGGGGGCTTGTCCCTACTATTTAAAACCCCAGCCCAATCGCTTGAAATGAAAGGAATTTAGTTTTTCGGTCGCGGGGAGCCCTATTTTAAGCGTTAAATTAAAATTATAAATAATGAGTTCCAGAAGTCAGGACTTTTCCATTGGAAATTTCGGGGGCTTGTCGTTGCCATGAATTAAAAGATTTGACAGTAAATGATGTAAAAGATACCAGCAGTATACTCTTAGTTACAATACGTAATACAAAAACAAAAGTATCGCGTTCCTTACACATTGCTGGGATCTTCTACGAGATTTCTAATATATGAACCTCCGTCCACTAGATATGGACAAAATAAATTCAAGATTCTTTATTAACTACCAGAAAGTGTACTAGAAAAGTTGTGGGAATAAATAAATTCAGTAAATTTCCTATGCAAATAGCTCAATATTTAAACTTGCCTGATCCCCAAAAATATACTGAGCATTGTTTGCGTAGAACTTCCGCAACGCTATTAGTGGATGCAGGTGATTTACTTCAATTAAAAAAGCGTGGAGGGTGGAAATCAGTTATCAGCAAAAATCAAATACAAACCAAAAAAATATCATGTTATGGAAGTTTCTAAAAGTTATTTATTTTGTTTGTTATAAGTTTTTAAAGTTAACAAAAAATAAAATAATTTTTTTTTCTGTTTTGCTATTGCTGTTTTTGCTTAAACAAAGGCATATAAAACATTCGAAAAAAAATAATCAACCATTTGTTTATACATTGTTTATAAACAAATTAATTATTTTATTATTTGAAAAAATTTTTTTTTTGCCATTTTATTGTATAGAAAATATAATGATTTAAATAAAAATCTCAAACATTTTTTTATTGTTTAAGTATAAACGTTTCTTTTATATTTCCAATATTTAAATAATTAGTTGAGAATTTTTTTCTTTCACAAATCATAATTTGCATTTCTCAAGAGAATATTTTTTTTATTGAAAATGTAATTGTTAAGTTAACAATTTGTTATAAACAAATCCCAAATCTCATTATATTTTTCTCCGAAACTACTGAAAATTACAAAAACAACCATATGCAACAAAGTGGCATGCCGTAGCGATCGTGCAAAGCCCTATTTTCAGCGTTAAATTAAAATTATAAATAATGGAGAAACTTTTTTCCGATTTTTGCTATCGTTTATAGTTTTTGAGCTATTCCAAAAAAACTGAACCCCTTTTTGTTTGTTTTGGTTTTTGTTAATAGCAATTGCAATTTTTGTCAGCAAAAAAAAATCAAAATAACAACTTTTTCAAAATTGCATCCCGAATCGAATGAGCTATTGCTCATATTTTTTGGAGACTTGAAACTATTTATCGCAGGACTCTCGACTAGACTACTAACTACCCTGATATCTCACACCAAACTGAAATACTTATTTGCTATAATAAATTATTCGTTGCTACTGATTTTTTTCACGCAAATCCATCTTGATGTACACTCTCCATGGGGTATAGTGAAATAATGTTTGTCCCAAAAACTACCCCTAGAACACCTTCTAAGCAACAATCGTTGCTGGAGGTATTTTGACGAAAAAGTATATTTTAAGGTCTTTTCGGCATGACAGTTAGCACGAAATAATTGGTGACCCCTTAGCTGCTTATTTTTTTTTTTTTTTATGTTCTGGTTCCCACGAAAAGGGATATCCTGTAATGTTCAGAGAACATCGTGGGAACCTAGGGAAAGAAGGTAGGAGTTGGTGTTCTTCTTAAATTTCTGGAGGTTGTATGCCTCGGGGAACACCTCCCTAGGCAATGAGTTCCAAAGCCTCGCTGTTCGTTGGATGAACGAGTCTTTGGAAAGTGATGTTCTGCAGGTCTCCAAAATGACCACGAAGGGGTGTGATGACTGAACTTGACGGGTTAATCTCGAAGAGACTGCCAAAGCAGGAACGATTGTTGATATTTCAGAAGAGCATCGCCCATGAAAATATCTATAAAATAGAGACAAATCGCCAACTTTTCTACGGTGTTCCAGACAAGTGAGCGAGTTTGTAAGCGAGGCATCACCGACGAGACGAATTGCCCTTTTTTGGACAGAATCCAATGGCCTCAGGATATGTTTAGGTGCCGCACTCCAAATATGGAAACAGTATTCCAGGACAGGTCGGATCTGTGCCTTATAGATCATAAGCAGCTGACTGGGGGTGAAATAGCTCTTGGCACGAAACAGAAAACCAAGTTTTTGGGATGCACTTTTGGCAATGGACCTCACGTGATTTTCCCAGGAAAGGTTATTGCTGATAGTAATACCAAGCATCGATATGGATGGCTTCAGTGGTATGGTTACTCCTGACAAAGTTATGTTAGGCACAGTGAGATCGGCTTTTCTAGAGAAAAGACATGCTTGTGTTTTGTTTGCATTGAATTCTACCAAGTTATTAGATCCCCATTCGAGAATTGTTGCTAAGTCCATATTTATATTATTAACATTTCTTCCTCGTTCATTTCTGGTTTCACGGGCTGATATAGGGGCCCTGGAAGAGAAAGCGGTATGGAGGGTACTATCATCGGCAAAGCTGTGTACTGGACATGGAGTTGCTTTCAACAGGTCGTTGATGTGAAGTAGAAATAGTGTTGGTGCGAGAATGGATCCTTGCGGAACACCAGCATTTATGTAAATTCTCGTGTAAATCCATCTGGAGGAAATTGCATTACATGCATGCTCCATCGAGTGAAATAATTTGTGACCTAAAAACTATGCCTCGATCACCCTTCTACTACCTTCTAAGCTAGAGAAAAAAAATAGACACTATACGACAGATGTTATGAAATATCATGTATTGCACATATGAAAAAAAAATATATTTTTTATTTTAAATTTTTTGTTAACTTTAAAAAATTATAATAAACAACTTTAAAAAACATGATCTTGTTGATATATATATATATATATATATATATATATATATATATTTTATTGGTGCCCCTTTTTACCCATTTAAAGCACGCCCCAGCGTGTTTAAATCGAACTTTAAAAAACGCGCGTTTTTTGAAGTTACCATGACAACTGAACTGTTGTAAGAATCGTAGATACGTTTGCAATAGACGATTCAAACAAATTCTGTATTTCATTTAATTCCCTAACCTACTAAATTCAATAGATAAATGGCGGGGGGGAGGGGGCACATCAACTTGAAAATTTCAAATAGCATGGGGGGTCGAGTGGCATATCGTTGGGAAGATAATTCAATTCTCTTTTCAACCATTCTATTTTTTTTTCTTTCACAATATGCATTTGAAATGTCAAATATAAGTGCGGATCTCAATAACTTTTGAACGGTTTGATGTGGAACAATGAGACATGAGATTTATTGAATTGTATTACCGGTCCTACTTTTTGAGAGAAGATACAATTACTCGACAGTGAGCGCTGGGGGCATATCAACTTGAAAATTTCGAAAGGCATACCTAGAGGTCGATTTGCACATCGTTGAAAAGATAATTAAATTTGTTTTCCAACCATTTTATGTTTTTTGAATTTCGTTTAAACGTTTTGCCACAATATACATTTCAAATTTTGTTATACTTGACATTTCAAATGCATATTGTGAACAAACGTATTAACGAAATTGAAGAAAAACTAGATTGTTGAAAAGAGAATTGAGTTATCTTTTCAACGATGTGCCACTTGAGTTGATGCCCCCCCGCGCCATCTATCGGGCAATCACAATAAAGTATTTCAAAAATAGTACCGTTGATGTTCAAAAGTTAACAGGGCATTAAAGCCGCACTCGGGGCGCGCATGCTGTAGCGCGGAGCCCTATTTTCAACGTTACATTAAAATTATAAATAATGGAGATAGAGTTCCAAGTGTCGGTTTTTTTTTTATTGGAAATTTCCTTCTCTTTGAGAATATGTTTTGCTATCGTTTATAGTTTTTGAGTTATTCCCAAAAAACGAAACCTCTTTTTATTTGTTTTATTGCAAAAAAAAATCAAAAAAACATCTTTCTCAGAATTGCATTCCGAATCGAATGAGCTATTGCTCATATTTTTTGCAGGAAACTTCTCGATTAGACTATAGGGGATCAGAACTTTTATTTCATAGTACCTACCCGTCGAATCGAGAAGACCTGGGAACATATTATCATTTCCTCAGTTCTCACGATAATAATGACCTTTATGGTCTGGGATTATATCCTACAATCATCAACTCATTGGTTTCTTCGGACATAAACCTCTGACAGTTTGGAATTTATCGAAATCAAATACATAAATTCAAGCCGTGTAGGTTTTACTCACTTATTTGAGGTTAGTTTCATAGACATTTTTCTTTAGAAAACACATTTTTGGTGCCTTAAATATTGAAGTTCTTGAATGATATAAAGCAGAAACTACTTGGGATACATTTGAGTAGTAAAATTAAATTATTTTCATACAAAAAATTGCAAAAATGTATCAGAAACTTGAAATTTTTACTTTTTGATTGCCTTCAATTCGAAATATTGTAATAGCGTGCTTTCATAGCGAGCTTTCCACAACTTAGTTTGAATTTCAACCTGTTCCGGATTCCTAGAAATTTTGTACAATACCTACTCTTATTTATTTGAATTTAAAAAAAATCGTCACCTTCCTTGGTTTTGGAGATTCAAACACTTTAGTCATTTGTTATCCAAATAAAAATGCCTATTGAAAAAAAAATGTGACTAAAATAAATAGGTATTTACCTATATACGGAAATCATAAAAGTCAACGATTGATTTTTGTCTCTTCTCTCTCAAATTAATAAATTACGAAAGGTCCCCATAGCATTCTGCTAAGTTACCTACTATTATTATTTGATAAATAAAAAAAATAAAAAGAAATTTGAAAGTTCCATATCTTTTATGATTGGAACTAGTCTGCTCAAGCCCAGCAACTTCTTGTTTACTCCAAGCCACCTGTATAAATTCCGATAACCACTCACCT
Source organism: Gonioctena quinquepunctata (assembly GCA_018342105.1). Taxonomy (NCBI): domain Eukaryota; kingdom Metazoa; phylum Arthropoda; class Insecta; order Coleoptera; family Chrysomelidae; genus Gonioctena; species Gonioctena quinquepunctata. Next base: position 16,671 of record JAFIRS010005599.1, read on the forward strand.
TTAGAAAATCCAACAAAGAATAAAATAAACACAGTTGCCTTCAGCATATCTGTAGCTCGCTTGGAGAAAGTATTTTCACAGAACTAAACTTATTTACACTATTGTGCTATCGAAAAGGAACTATGCAATTTTATAACATTGTTATCACTCCCGAACTTCTTTTGTAAAAACGTTATAAATGGGCAGTCGAATAACGCCTTATAGTCAACTCGTCCACGACATAAAAACAGGTGGGCACGATATAATAACCAGACAACGTAGATAATGTAGTACCTACTGACTGCGGACCACTAAACCGCCAACAATGCGAAGGTGTAGACTACGTTTACATGGAACTGAGTTCAGCAGTGTTGCCAAATGAAATTGTACATAACCTGTGCCAGGTAAGTATGAACTCAGGTAATTTTACGGGCAATTCACTGAACATCCCTGCAAAATCCATGTGATTATTTTCCACTGGTAAAGAGCAAAAATATAAAAAATTCGTGGGCCGAACTTATTTTATATATATAGGATTCATTGAAGTTCTTTTAGTATGAGAATGAGTATGTGTGTCAATGAACTTCTCAGGTAGCACAATATTCCTAGAAATCCTAGAATATGCCAAAAATATTTCAAAGTAAAATTGAATGATTCCATTATTATTATTCCAATGGATTGATTGTTCAAAGGTGATTCAATTCCCTAACTAGGACTATTTCAGAAATATTCCTTTGAATATTTCAATAATAATTTAGATGATTCATATAGAATAATGTTATGACCATGTCCGAGAATTTTTATTTATATTATTCCATGAATAATTTGAAGTATTTTTACCAACACTATGATGTTTCTTGTTTCACAGGAAGATTGAGGATGATCCTTGATTTCATAATCATTCCGAATTGTGGAGCTTAACTCGTCTGAAGATTAATCTTTATAAGTATAACTACCTGCGACTTCGTCCGCGTAGAATTTGTATTTTTTCCTGTTTTTCTTTGTGTTGTTCCATCCAGCTTAGGCCTGTGGCTTTGCCCGCTTCCCGTTATCCCATTATACCATTATCCCGGTTTCTCGTTTGGGTGGCATAATTGATTTGACAGGGAAAGTAATGCTTTGTGACGACTACTACAAATTCACTTACCCCTTTTCATCCCTTTAGGGGCGGAATTTTAAATTTAGAGAGCTAAAACACCAATTTTCATGACACTAACTCAAAAACTAACGGAACAAAAAAATCCCCTCCCCCTATTTCACCCCTTTAGGAGTTGAATTCCTTAAAACACTGAAACACAACACGTATTTCTGTATTTGTAACAAAGATACCAGTTTTTATGACCTTTACTCAAAAAAAACCCACACAAACTTTCACCTCCCATTTCACCCCATTAGGGCTTGAATTTTCAAAAACACCGGAAAATGTATTTTTCTATTTGTAACAAAGACCTGAATTGCCAATTGTCATGACCCTAACTCAAAAACTAACGGAACCTTTTCACACTTACAATCATTTTTAACACCCCATTTCACCTCTTTCCAAAAACACTGACACACGTATTTCCTCAATTAAGACCTCAAATACCATTTTCAATTACTCCAACTTAAAAACTAACGATACTCCTATACAAAATTCCAACCCCCATTTTAACCAATTTACGGTTGAATAAACCCTGAAATACGTGTTTCTTCAATTGAAAAGGGAAGCCCGAATACTGATTTCCATTATTCTAACTTCAAAACTAACGGCACTTTCACCACCCTCTTCACCCCCCTTTTCACCCCTTTAGCTTTAGGGATGGAAAAATCCTTTCTTAGTGGTTATCTATGTCATCAGGAATACGCTGTCGAAATTTCAGTACTAGGTGCAGCGGTTTGGTCTGGGCGTTGATCGTATTTTTGTCAGTAACGCTTCCCGTTATCCCGTTAATTGGTTATCCCGTTATTTTTCCTTTTTTATTATTATTTTAGGCATAATACATCCAACAGGCCTAAGCCCAATAACAATTTGAAGTGAATATGATAGTAAATTAGGAGTAAATGTTATCAATGGTAACAAATAAAGTACAGATGCACGAAGGAGATACAAGTAAAAAATTGAAAGTGTATATATGCCGAAGCTAATTTGGAATAAGTCTATACAGTTGCTTTCTAAATTGATTCAAGTTGGCGTTTTAGGTCTCTGTTACAAATAAATAAATCGCGTTCAACCTTATTTGAAAATTCCGTTCCAAAAGGGGTGGAAACGGGTGAGTGAATTTGTAATAGTAGTCACTTTTGATGTCAAATCAATTATGCCGCCTAAATGAAACTACGGTATAATCTTGTTATGGGTATGAGAATATGGATTGCAAAGTGCTACTTGACTCTAATCCGTTGGTTGAACTTGATGTCCACCACCCTAGTCTAGCTGTGAATTTGAAAATTGATTGTGAAACTGAGAAGGTATTTATATCGGATGCTAAAAGTTACAATTTCCGAAAAGTTAACATCCAAAAGTTTTCCCAAAAAATTAGCGAAATCAACTGGAATTATTTGGAATCCATATCCGATGTTAATATAGCTTGTGGAGAGTTCAATGCTACCATACAAAGTGTGAGTTGTCAGTGCACCCCTTTAGTAGTTAATAATACTCGCAAATACCCAACGTGGTTCACCAAAAACATTATCAATAATATAATAAAAAATATCACTACCACAAAATGTATAGAAAGTGCAAATATAATTTTTACTTGAAACGTTATAAACACCTCCGGCGTAACATTAAAACTGAAATAGACCTTGCTTACTCAGAGTTCATTAAAAAATCAGAAAATAGTCTGACTAGTAATCCTCGTGAGTTTTGGTCATTCATCAACACCAAAAAAAATGAATCTCGTATCCCTGGACTTATGTTCATCAATGATGAAAAGCTAACATCATCCCAATTCCTGATTCTCCTCTCTCAAATGAACGAACCTTTCCCGAATGCTCTATTAGTTCCAGTCATTATTCACATATTAATAAAATCAGCGAGGAACTCATTCTAAGGGCGGCAAAAAAGCTAAAAAACATATCGACATGCGGTCCTGATAATGTCCCCGTTAGACTAATTAAATCCCAGGGAAAGTGCTAAGTAGGCCTCTACTTTTTATTTATAACCTCATCCTGAATACCGAACCTTTTCCCACCATATGGAAACAATCCCGTATTTGTACTGTCTCCAAATCAGGAAAAATAGGAGACATCCGTAACTATAGACCGATAGCTTTCATTTCTGGTTTCTCAAAATCACTCGAAATCATTCTTTTCCATCTCATCTATATACATGTGAGTAAATCCCTGTCAGATTTCCAACATTGTTTTATGAAATCATGTAGCACTGTTTCTAACCTTTGCACGTTCACACAGTTCATATCTAATTCTCTTGATAATCGTCGCCAAATTGATGTATATACTGATTTCAGTAAAGCGTTTGATACAGAATCCCACAAACAGCTATTGTTAAAATTGGGAGCTTTTGCCCAAGATTCAGCTTCTATTGAAATCTTACTTGAGCGATAGACAACTATTTGTTGCATATGAAGGTGTGAAATCTTTCAATTTCGTACCTTACTCAGGAGTACCACAGGAATCGAACTTAGGGCCACTCCTATTCCTAATATTCATCGATGAAATATGTACTTCTTTTCAGTCGAGCAAACTACTTTTTGCTGATGATATGAAAATCTATACAGAAATCTCAGACACTACCGATTGCTTTCGTCTTCAGCACGATTTAAATCTCTTATCGGACTGGTGCTCGGCGAATAAGTTATATTTGAATGTTGATAAATGCAAAATTATGAGCTATTCCAGAAAAGTTTCTTCCGTTATATATGACTATAAATCGGTGATGGTATCTTAAGACGAGTGAATTAATGCAAAGACTTGGGTGTTCTCATTGATACCGAACTTACGTTTAATCAGCACGTTGAAAAAATTATAAACAATGCTGAAAGAACTCGGGTTTACTAATACGTAATTGTAAAGAATTTTTAAATCTCAGGGCTATTTCCTCTATCTACTACTATTTAGTTCGGAGCAAACTTGAATATGGTAATGTAGTGTGGAACCCTAGCCACGTCAAATACATAACAGCCATTGAATCAGTTCAAACGAAATTCCTTAAATTAATATTCTACGAGAAACACCACACTTATCCCATTTATCACTACGAATACGATCTACTATTGGAGGAATTTAATTTTGTTAGCCTGAGAAAACGTAGAGAAACTGCAAATATCATATTTGTATACAAACTCACACTTGTCTTTTGTGTAGAAGCCTCAACAATGTACCCTCTGTAGACATCTTCTTTTCTAACTTGAATCAATTTAGAAAGCAACTGTATAGACAGATTTGTAATACGGTACTGTGACGGGTGAAAATTATTTGGAAATGTTACAAACTTATGTAGTTCCATATTCAACTGTAACATTTCCAGACATTAATCAATCTAGTCGACTAGTTTCTAGTATTTGGTTCCATCAGGATGGAGCAGCTCCACATTATGCTAGAGTGGTTAGATACTTTCTCAATGAAACCTTTCTCAATCGCTAGATTGGACGACGCGGTCAGAAAGAATGGACTCCCATGGACTTTTTTCTCTGGGGTTACTTGAAAAGTAAAGTGTACATGAATCAACCTACCAATTTGGAATACCGTAAAGAGAGAATTCGAACTGAAATTCAACGAATTACACCAGAGATGAAAAGGAAAACATTCTAAATTGGATATTGATAAAAATATTTTTTTGTGAATTGTAAAAATTACAATAAAAATTAAGTTATTTTTTGTGAATGTCTAACAGAAAACAACCACTTCCCCGGCTAAAGCCACGCTGGACATTGAACTACATCTGATAGATATTCTGAAAAGACCCTAACTCAAAAGAAAAAATCTGAAATTGAAAATTTGCATTTTCATTCAGATACTTATTTGATTTTCTATTCCAGTCTTGATTAAGAACTCATGAAGATGAATGAGGCAAAGAAGAATGTTTTCCAAAAAAGAGTACTCACCAGAAATCATTCGTAACATTGACGCAAGAGAGACACGCATTCACTAGGTCTTCAATACATTTTTGTTGACGAAAATCTATTTCACGCTTCCACGATCATCAGGAAGACCGGAAGAAATGGGAAACACATTTTCAAGAAGCAATCTCAGATTTTTTCTTTTGAGTTAGGGTCTTTTCAGAATATCTATCAGATGTAGTTAAATGTCCAGCGTGGCTTTAGCCGGGGAAGTAGTTGTTTTCTGTTAGACATTCACAAAAAATAGCTTCATTTTTTTCGTGGATTTTTCAATTCTCAAAAAAAATCTTTTTATCAATATCCAATTGAGAAAGTTTCCTTTTTCAACATGAATACCCCACAAGAGGTTATCTTGACAATGGAAGAAAGTGATTAAAGTTTATCTTTCATTCGCAGATGATTCCACATCTGATTTTCTGAACATCCTGTTCATATTTTCAACAAATCAATACACCAGAGATGCTATCAAACGTAACCCAAGAATTCATCAGACGTCTTGGATATTGTCAACAAATCCAAGGAACTCTGTTCGAGCATTTGTTATTGGTTTATTTTTACTAATTACTTGAGATATTTTCATTGCAAAATAAATAATTAAATGAATGTTTAGGAATATGAACACCGGTTTCCTTTATACTCAGTATACTGTAACTTGAAGTGTTACATATAGAGTATGTGGCGGTTGAACGCAGAAAAATATCAGCTTTTCATTTTTGATATAAAAATATACCTACCCTTCCAATATAAAAAAAATATCGATGACGTCATATCTTGTGAGGTAGTCGGAAAAAATCTTTTTTTTTAGGTGGAAAACTAAAATACAAAATCGACCTGTCCGAGCTTTACTCCCCCAAATGATTAACTCGTAAGATAATGGAGCGTTTCCACACTTCATGAACGCACTGTATATATTTACACGTAAACCATCCATAATATCCACTGGAATAAATATGATATTGAAATTTTCTGTATTTTTGTATTATACAACGAAATATTCCACTTACATCTGGATCAACTGATGAAGCTAAATTTCCAAATGATGAATGATATAAGGCCCCTTACACATATCGATGGCCTAGAATGATAACCACGTAACTCAAAAAATGCAAACTTTACAGGAGAAGCAAAAAACGTACCAGTTATTCAAAAGTAATTATACTTACTCAGAAGTCAGTACCTAAATTTGTTATATTTTATAACAAGTATGCATAATCCAAATGTTAAAAGATACGAGCTTATCCATCTATAACGTATAAAAGTTATTTAAGTTATTTTTTGAGATACGAGGTTTTCATTCTAGGCCATCGATATCTATTTCGAAAGTACTTACAAAAATATCGTTTGATCAAATTCTTTTATTTTCTCGTGGATGGTAAACTATCATTGTATCGACTCAAAACTCGTTGTCAAAGGAACGATTCATTTAAAATAGTGAACTCAAACAATTCTCACTCAGATGTCAATTTATCCACTCAAGGGTCATTTATTTCAAAACTAATAATATACCTAATATGAATAATAACTATAATAATAATGTAATTCATTCTTGGGGCTTCGAATTCATTTACATACTAGCTGGTATAGTTTTCCCAATATCAATTGCAGAAGCATAAAAAAGTCTTGCGGCGAAATCCTGTGAGCAGCAGTGGCGGAGATAACTAATTTTATTTAGATATTTTAAGATATTAAAAATACTTCATAAATAATGAAAAATGAAAAAATTTCATTACTATTTTGTACAATTGCATTTTCCCATGGTAAAAAAAAGCCATATTTTCCAACAAAACTAGAATATCCCAAAACGTATTTCGATCGGCACACACCAAGACCACAGACGCTACTGGTTTTCAATCTTCCAGAGCTATTAAAACACAAATATAACGCGTGATTTATGACCTCCCATCGTATAGACACATCTGCAAGCATTGATGTCCGACTTGATTGGCCCAGACGAATCGGTTGTAGAACAGACAGTAGTCACTCAAGTCCACGTTGACCAGCGGGCTCTTTGTGCCGACGGAGACTGTATACAAGTAGTACAGATTATTTTTCGTTACGTTTCTTCGCATATACGCTTGTGTTAGCGAAATGAGTTTTTATTTGCTCCCTATAGAAACAGTTTCTGCAATTGATATTGCATGGACTATACCCGCGACTTCGTCCCGCGTGGCACTTTTATGTTTTTTTATGTTTTCCTCTGTGTTGCTCCATCTAGCTTATGCCTGTGGCTTTGCCCGCTTCCCGTTTCATTGTTATCTCCGGTTTCCGTCATCGTAGTGAGATAAAGTACATAGGGTCTGTTCATAAAATACGTCCCGCTAAATTTTGGTTTTTGGACCCTTTTCCCCTCTCCTTCCTCACGCCGCGTCACACTCTGTGACACTCCCTCCCCCTATAGATATCACGTCACGAAAGCTAGATCCCCCCTGTCATGATTCATTGAATAGAACACAAATATTGATAATTTAAAATATTTATTTTTGCCATAAAAAATTTAATAAATCAATAAATATCTAAAATAACCAACAAATAAATATTTTTCCAATGATTTTTCAAATGCTCAGCAATATCTTTGATTGGTACTGGAGTATCTTCTCCTTTATCCTCGAAACTACCATTTACTTCATCTTCATCTATCCACTCTGCATTTTCTGTACCATCTCCTAACATGCATAGTAACTCTCGAGCTCGACTATAGGACTTCCAGAAATATCGAGACGGAAATGTATATATTTAATTACGAAACGAATAACTATCTATCGTAAAAGAAAAATAAAAAAAACAAGTCGAGAAAAAAATTAAAGAAGAATTATATGATGAACTGCGAACATCACGTTCCCTCAGACCCCCCTTGTCACATAATATCACACCAAGCGATACTCCCCCCCGTATGTGAACGCATTTAAAGTCTTATCATAATCGGTGCAGTAGCTTTCGCGTGATGCTCGAACAAACAAACAATTACAATTTCATAAAAGTATAGATTTAATGTACAATTTTGATTACTGGAAGTATTTATAGCGGGAACACCATTTTCACAAGATTCTGAAATGGTCGAACTAGATGAGGTGGTCAGATTCCCAGATAACACAAGATATCCTATGGATATCCATTTCATGTCCAATTCTGGTCGGGATATCCCTGGATTTGAAATGGACATCCATAAGATATCCGTCGATGGATTTGAAATGGATATCCTTCAGAAGATATCATATGGATGGCCATAAGATATCCGGAGCAAATATGGATAAGTTTAAATTGCAAGATTGATTTTTATTGTGGCAATTTCTGAGTTTCTTTCATGCTCGTACATATGGATAATTTTTTTTTGAAAAATCTCATGTTTTGTTTTTCTACTTGATTTGAAATGGATATCCATCGACGGATTTGAAATAGATATCCTTCAGATATCCAAGGGATGGCCATGAGATATCCAAAGCAATCATAAATAAATTTAAATATTCTCGTAGATACACAAATTGTACCTTTTCAAAAATACGTTGTCGCGGGGACCCTCTGCGACCACAGAACAGATATACATGTGTCTGCGAAAGCCTGGCCATACTATACGCATAATTACTGGCGACGTCATTTTATTTCGTTGAGGAAGGTCATAGTCATAGCACTGAATCCAAACAAAAGTCGTGTTTTTTTTCTATTTTCCCTCGTTTTTGATACCCTGTTGGTCTGGACATAATGGTTTTCATCTGTAGCAATTGATTGTTTCCAAAGGGAATTATATATTGGCCGAATACAGCTAAATATCAATTGAAAAGGACATAACCTATAAACATCCATTATTTCCAATGCATTTATGTGTTTGCTGTTTGAGTTTCGATATTTTCAGAAATGCTGGAAAGCACGTCGTTACATTTGCCACAATACACGAGTTTTTCAAATGTCACAGTACCCAGATTAAGAATGGTGTGAATGCCTACAACAGTGGACATGTGATTAAGATGACTCATCAGTAGATTCGAACATTCTCCAATAGATTGCACTGAAAAAATTAATCTTTCGGAAGAATATTTGGGAACTGGATCGAAATTCAAAGCTGCTGTAAGTAAGTTGTATGTTTTTCTATTCCTTTTTCTAGGACTCTTTTTTTAGGTACCTAAATGAAATCACAAAAATGACTTTGTGGAACGATGCCTTTCTTCCATGCTCACTAATATGTTTGCCTCCAAATATAGCTGGTATGGAGCATAGAAAATAAACTGGACAACTAAAACTGGCTGAATTATCACTTGGTGAAAAGCCCATTCAGTTGTTCAATTTATTTGATAATAATTTGTATTGCCTCATAACAGACTGCTAGTTCAGTGAGAATGCAAAATTTCCAGGGAATGTTTATGTCAAAAATGCTTATATATATATATATATATATATATATATAAATATATATATATATATATATATATATAAATATATATGTATATATATATATATATATAATATATATATATATATATATATATATATATATATACCAATAAAGAGAGAGAAAAACTATGGCAGTGGTATATATTATCATCATCAGTATTCGAATTCAAAAGAAAGCATAATATTTCTCAGTATTTTTTTGTAGATTTCGACACCAATTATACCCGTGAATATATACATATCATTTCAGAAGCAGCTGACCTCAATGATTCGACGGAAAATAGAAAAGCTACTGAAGAAGCCATCTAAGCTTGGCTGAGAAGGGCCAAAGAAAGGCATCTGTCATCTTCTAGAATAAAGGAAACACCTGATGGACGAAGAAAATAGCATTCTATTTTTTTGATTATTCTGCATTTAATATTCTGTTTTTATTTTAGAGTTTACATATACATTTTATTTGTTGATAACCCCGAAGTTTATGAGAATTTTTTTTTATATCAGAGTTTATTAATACATTTTTTTTTGTTCAATACCATTATTTCATTTCCCTCCAGATCGCTATTACTATATTTTATCGATAGATATCCCCGAAGAAGATCTTTAGAATATCTCTCAAGGGATCTTTCAGATAGCTTTTGAATATCCCTGAAGGATATCTCATAGATATTCCTGAAAGATATCTTTGAAGTATATCTTATGGATATCTTTGAAAGATATCTTATGGACATCTCTGGAGGATATCTTATGGATATCCTTGAAGGATATTCTATGGATGTACAGGTTGTTCCACTTTGGACATCCATCGCATGTCCATAAGATATCTTTTGGAAATAATTGGATGTCCATAGTACATCCATAAAATTCATGAAGGACGTCCAATGGATATCCATTGGATGTCCATGTGTTATCTGGGTTGGTATGTGGAATGTACTGACTTTTGCAAAGTAGGTTACCTGTATATGATAATTTATAATAGCAGCTAATGAAAACAGACTACACGTTACATGTCGAAAAACTTTGAGGTTACGTAGTTTGTCAAACCATAAAACTCTCAAAATGTTGCGATCTTCTTCAAAATGAAGTGAAGAAATGCCTTCTTTATATCGGATATCACTCCTACTTCGGAATGTCTGAACCGAGTCAATATTGAGGGTATAATTTGAATAGAATTTATGCATTTTTCCAGATATTGATACAATGACGCATAAAAACTGGTCGTAACTTAGTTGTTGCACTGAATAATTTAAAAACATGTCTATGATGTGGATAGAACCCCCTGTATGAAGGTATTTTTTTTTATTTCTTCAAATATGCCCTCCTGTTCCCATTCACAGAAAATATCATCGTACGCTTCAAAATATCCTTCCCAATACAATTTTCCCGCTAGATTTTCCAAACGTTTTTTAAAACCTTCCGGGACTGGTGCACGGACTGCCGTTCCGCAGATGTTTTCAATCGTCGTTAACCCCGGAAACCCTTACCCTTCGAGTCGGTGCGTTTCAGTATTTTTGAAGCATCGGACAATCAGTCTGTCACGAGAGTTTGAAGAGTGTGAATGTTATTGTTTTTGAGTTATACAGTGTCCGGCATAAAGTTCGCAGCATATGAAAAACTTTTTTATTATAGATTTCTCAAAAAAAATAAATCGTGATAAAAACCTCTGCTTCATCCTAAACCTGAATTGCGAACACCAAAATTGAATTTTATACGACCCTATACGAGGGAAATAGAAAAGTATGCTTTGTTTTCAAAATAATATGATCCCATCACTTTATTTCTCGCGGTAGAATTCAAATTCATGGGGAAATATTGTTCTAAATCGAATGTTGATCCAGAAATTCGAATCATAGCCACCTATGACCAATTTCATTTTTCAACTTTTTTCCCCATTTTTTCCCCATCGCCCTGTACAACATGAGGAATATTATGCTAGACGAATGGTATATTATTAGATATGATGATATCACTCTCTGAATGTTTTCTCATTTCTCCCTCCCATCGGAAAATCACATTAATTGAATTATGTGACGGAGTTTCACAAAATCTTGCTGCAAATAGTAAATAAAACTGAATTGTCTCCAAGGTATGATGCTAGGATGCCAATTAATTTATTTTCACAATACAAATAACATTTCTTGAAACAAATATGTCCTATGCTTTATTCTACGTGGAGTCTTCCATTCTCAATACACTGCATAGTACGGCGGTGCATTGCATCATGAACATTTCTTGGTATCTGGGGAGATATTCCCCGAATACAATCCCTGATAGTATTCTCCAAATGACGTATATTTTGAAATGGTCTTCTTGAATATACCTTCTGTTTGAGATATCCCCATAAGAAAAAAGCCAAAGGAGTGAGGTCCGGTGACCGGGCGGGCCAAGCGTTATTGGAATATCTACCAATCCATCGATTTGGAAATGTTCCGTTTAACCACCTTCTCACTTCTAGCGTAGAATGAACGGATGCACCGTCTTGTTGAAAATACATTCCAGCTCTCATGTCCAAAGGAATATCATCTAAATAATCGGAGAGAAACGTCTGCAGCATTCTTCAGTATCTGGCAGAATTCAGTGGTTGTCTGAAAAATACTGGTCCAACAATAATGTTATTAGGAATTCCGCACCAGACGTTAACTTTGAAGTGATATTGGTCTCTGGTCCTGAAATGGGGATTATTATCTGCCCACCACCTGCAATTCTGGGAGCTGACTACCAAGATTTTCTCCTCTATGCGATAATGACATTCTTGGATTTTCAATCGTAGACAGCATAATATTCATAACAGTTTCTTGATTTTCAGTTATCGGTCGTTTATGTGTCACTTTGTATTTTTTTGAAACCGATCCAGATTCCTTGAATGTTTTCAAAATTCTTGTAATTGTCGAATTATGAACGTTTTTACCTGGATGTCTTTCATTAAAAATATTGGCAGTGTCTCTACAAGTATGGTAATTGTCACCATGTATCATTACAATCTCCACTCTCTCCTGTATACTTAGTCGAGCAGCCATGATTGAATTGAAAAACTACTGAAATTACTCTACAGATTTGTGAGTTATTCTTGATGCGTCAAAAATGGTTTGTTTACAATTAGAAATGAATTTGTTTTCAAAGCCAACTGTGATCGGCAAATGTTCTGTATCTCAATCATTTACAGTAAAATTCAAAGAACAAAACTATGGAAGCTGGGTATTGCTATAGAAGTCGAATGTAATAACTAACAATATTTCGAAATTCATAAATGATACGTGAATAAATTTTTCGAGTGGATCAAAACCTTAATTTTGTAAGTTGAATGCCGAAAAAAAATTCAATAGAATATTGTAGATGCGTTCCGATGTCTTGCTTGAAAAAAAACTAAAAAAATTGTCATATTTTACAATTCCTGATTGTCTTGAAAGATGTTATTCGTAGTTTGAAAATAAATTCATTTTCATTCTGGCATCATACCTTGGAGACAATTCAGTTTTATTCACTATTTGCAGCAAGAATTTGTGAAATTCCGTCACATAATTCAATTAATGTGATTTCCGATGGGAGGGAGAAATGAGAAGAGATTCAGAGAGTGATATCATCATATCTAACAATATATCATTCGTCTAGCATAATATTCCTTATGTTGTACAGGGCGCTGAGGAAAAAATGGGAAAAAAAGTTGAAATATGAAATTGGTCATAGGTAGCTATGACTCGAATTTATGGATCAACATTCGATTTTGAACAATATTTCCCCATGAATTTGAATTCTACCGTGAGAAATAAAGTGATGGGATCATATTATTTTGAAAACAAAGCATGCTTTTCTACCTCCCTCGTATAGGGTCGTATAACATTCAATTTTGGTGTTCGCATTTCAGGTTTGGGATGATGTAGAGGTTTTCATCACGAATGTTTTTTTTTGAGAAATCAATAATAAAAAAGTTTTCCATATGCTGTGAACTTTATGCCGGACACAGTATAAGATTGCGGAGTGAGAGTCCGACGCCAGTACCCGATCCCATTTTTGACCAGCATCATTTTTTTCTTTCTTCGGCACATTTGAAGGTGAGTAGCTATTTTTTTGTATATTAGCACATACTATTGTTGTGTTCTATGGGTTACCTAATGCAGAGGAATTTCCAGATGGCTTCTTATGAACAGGAAAGACTGCATCACCTTATGTTGGAATGTTTGGAAAATGAGAAAGAAGATGATTTTGTAGATGCCGAAGATGAACTTGAAGAGGATCTATTAGAGACAAGACAGTCCGATTCAGATACGGAACAGGAAATTACGGATGTCGAGAATGAGGAACAAGATTCATTGGGCCCATATTTCCTTTGAAAAGATGAAGTTACACAGTGGTCAAAACATGTCCCCCACTCGAGTAGGACTCGAGCAGAGAACCTAATAACTCGACTGCCAGGACCCAAAGCAGTTGTGAAAAATTTGAAAGGCGCTGTTGAAATTTGGAGATATTTTTTCGATTTACAAATGCTTGCGATGGTAGTGGAAAATACAAACCAGCACATTGAAAAAAATGCCGAAAGCTATTCTCGCGAGAGGAACACAAAACAAACTGATATTGTTGAAATTCAAGCACTTATCAGTTTGATATATTTGGCAGGTGTGCTGAAATCAGGTCGCTTGAATGTAAAGGAGCTGTGGAACAACAATGGAACTTTTCTGACTGACAATGTCTCAGTTTCGATTTTTGTTCCTGATGCAGCATTTGAGGTTTGATGATACCAATACTCGCGCTGAGAGAAAATATATAGATAAGCTGGCGCCAATCAGAGATATTTTTCAGTCTATTGTTGGGAAATGCAAATTGATGAACAATTGGAAGCATTCCGAGGAAAATGTTCTCTTTGTCAATACATCCCAAGTAAGCCAAATAAGTACGGTCTCAAAATATATGCCCTTGTTGACTCCAGAACATTTTTCACCACCAACTTGAAAATATATGTTGGGAAACAGCCAGATGGACGTTATGCGTGCGACACTTCTTCATGTGCTTTAGTACGAAGGTTAGTGGAGCCAATTAGAGACTCTAAATGGAACGTGACCTGTGATAACTGGTTCACCAGTATCCCACTGATTCATACGTTATATATAATGATTACAAATTGACATTTTTGGGCACAAATGGGAGCTACCACCAGTATTCAGAAACCCCACCACAAGGCCAATTGGTTCCAGCATGTTTGCCTACAATGGAAATTTCATAACATTAGCATCATACATCCCTAAGAAGAAACATGTGTTACTGATATCCACCCTCCATCACGACGACAAGATAGACCAACAAACAGGCAAGCCGGAAATGATCATAGATTATAACGACACAAATACAAGAAGATGGCCCATGGTTATTTTTTATTCCATGCTGAATATAGTCGGCGTCAACTCCAAGGTGCTATACAATCTTCAGAATGTAGATAAAAATATGAATCGGCGAAAATTTTTGCATCTATTGTGTTTCGAGTTGGCTGAAAATCATCTTCATTTTCCTGCAAATCAAACCTCTCTACCGAGAACTATAAGGGCAAGAATGAAATAAATTATTGTAATAGAGGATGCTGTGGTGCCTGCGGATAATCTCCGAAATTTAGGAGGTCGCTGCTGTCTTTCTGACTGGAAGAAAAATCGGCCAACGAGGTACACATGCATAGAATGCCCTCAGTTCCACTGCCTGGAACATTTGAAGTTTATATCTTTGGAATGTCATGGCGGATGATTTTATGTGGTATTATCTACTATATACTTATTAAAAATAATGCCAAAGTAACGTTTTTGATTCATTATTTTGCTTGTAAAATAAATATTATTCAAATTATTTTGATGTTTTAATATAAATAAGCAAGAATAAAAACAGAGAAGTAAGTGATTGCCATATATCTGGTAGGCGGACTCACAGTCCCACGCCAGTCCTGGATCACAGAAAATTCAATGAACGAATCAAACTTATTAGGTAACAGAAGATGATCATCAACCCAAGTCAAATTCACTTCATATCTCCCTTCATCAACCTGACATTGCCAAATGGATTTTTTCTTCACTTTCAACTTCTTTTCTCAAAAATTCCATCGAGTTATCCAAACGCCAAGAATATTTTTCGGTAAACAAGATTCAACAAGGGGGTATAACATAGCTGCGCATTTGTCTGAATTCACACGTGAAGTTTCGAGAGATCTGTGCTGAGATTCCAATTTATCATAGCGATCACTGTGCTTAGTTTTTAAAATCCAATTATTCAAAAACTAATTTCGAAAGTTCTCGAATATACACCTCGTCGTTTCGACCATAATTCGGCATTGTAGCTTGTCTTCTGAATCAAGTAATCCTCGTGAATTCTACTGTATTGACACCAAAATCGCAACCAAACCTTTATATCGCCACCAAATTTCTTGAGTTCAATTTGTGGTAGTTTATCTTTTCGTTTGATTTAACTCGAACTATGACCACTTGACTCAGAGAAAGAATCTTCTGGCAATTTCTCCATCAACATCCTCTTAGTCTTCTTCATTTTCAATCATCTGCTTCAACAGCTCCTTATCTATTTTTGCAATTAATTATATTTTCTCCAAAACTCGAACATTGCCTTGTATATCAGTCAAGTCATAATCAGGTTAAGCCATCAAATTTATCGTTTCTTCATAAAGCCGCTTGAATGATGTTCTGTGAACAACTAGGGCTCTGAAAAGTTTATTCATTGAGTCCTGTCACGGTCGCCAATAATGTAGCAATCAACACCTTCCCAATGAGTATTGTTACGGAATAACGGTATAAACACGTATTTCTACAAAAGTATATACCCCGAGGCTTCCGCCGGGAATACGTGCCAGGATGGAATGCTGAGACGGAGCAACTTTACCGGGAATTTCAGAACAGTGGAGACTCCGAGATAGCTGATGAGCTCCTCAACCGCCTGGACACAGAACGCCCTAAAAAATGGGAAGAAACGACAGGCAACATGGACTTCAAGAGATCCAGTCGGAAGGCCTGGAGCCTCTTGAGGAAGCTAGGTAGCTCTAACCCACCCACCCGCGAACCACCGGAAGTATCAGCTGACCGAATCGCTGCACGAGTAATAGCGCTCTCTAAGGCCCCGAGCATAAGACAACAAAACACACATATTAAGAAACAATTGACACTCCACCGCCATACAACAGCAGCCCACCCTGAATACTCCAGACTATTCACTGTGGAAGAGGTAAATAAGGCACTGGAAGACACAAAATCTGGCAAAGCACCCGGATTCGACGGAATTCACCAATAATTCCTTTGAAACTGTGAAAAGCACACTAGAATGTGGCTGAGCAAATTTTATTCTGACATCCTAATGACAGGCCACGTCCCAATGGAACTTAAGAAATCCAAAATAATCGCAATCCTAAAACCAAACAAACCCAGGAACCTGCCTGAAAGCTTCCGCCCGATAGCCTTATTGAGCTCATGCTACAAGCTCATGGAAAGGATGCTACTAAACTGACTGGGACCAACGACAATGGAGCATGTTCCCATTGAACAGGCCGGGTTCAGGCCCCATCGTAGCTGTGCCGACCAGGTGCTCAGCTTAACAACACACATTGAAGCAGGGTTTCAAAAACAGCTGAAGACAACTGTGGTGTTCGTCGACTTGACTGCAGCATACGACACGGT
Organism: Gonioctena quinquepunctata; assembly: GCA_018342105.1. Taxonomy (NCBI): domain Eukaryota; kingdom Metazoa; phylum Arthropoda; class Insecta; order Coleoptera; family Chrysomelidae; genus Gonioctena; species Gonioctena quinquepunctata. The sequence goes on from JAFIRS010005599.1 coordinate 33,736, forward strand.
CTGGAGAGAGGGCCTCCTCTACAAGTTTCTCAACATGGTACCGTGCAGCCGAATAGCATCCCTGTTGAATAACATGCTATGCGACAGGCCTTCCCAAATAATTACGGGAGGGAGCAAGATCAAAATGAGACATCTCAATAACGGACTGCCTCAAGGCTTGGTACTCGCACCTGACTTGTTCAATATATACATTTTCGACATGCCACACACAACGTCAAGAAAGTTCGGATATGCTGATGATCTGGCTCTCGCATCGCGGAGTGAAACCATAGAGGAGGCAGTAGCACGCTGACGGAAGATCTGGCCATGCTGGGAGGATACTTCGCCGACTGGAGACTAACCCTTAATATGAATAAAACTGAAGTGATGTGCTTCCACCTGAATAATAAACAAGCACGACTAGAGCCCCAAGTGTACTTCAACAATAATTTACTACGCTACAATCCCTACCCAAAATATCTAGGGATAACAATGGACTGAACTCTTTCATACAAAAAACACCTAGAGAACACCGCAGCTAAAATAAACACCAGAAATAATATAATCCACAAACTCTGCGGTACTACTTGGGGCGCGAAAGCATCGACCCTCAAAACTTCAGCCCTTAGCCTTGTTCACTCCGTAGCCGAATATTGTGCCCCAGTCTGACTAAACAGCTGCCATGTGAAGACTATCGACACCAAACTCAACGAGACAATGAGAACGATCAGCGGATGTCTGAAAAGCACACCCTTGCCCTGGCTCCCGGTTCTGAGCAATATTGCACCTCCCACCATCCGCAGACAAGAGGGCTTAGTTAGGAAATATAATAAAATAATATCAAACCCCCTACTCCCAGTGCACAGTGACCTTCCCGATGCCGGCTTGCAGAGACTGAAATCTAGAAACCCCCCCCCCCTACCACTAGCAGAACAACTTGTGGGAGAGAATTTCAACTTGACCGATATATGGAAAGAAAACTGGGAAGCCTCGAAGCCGGCCCAGGCAGTTCATGTAACCGATCCTACCAGGAATGGAGCTGCCTCGCCTTGAGTGGAAAACACTCAACAGGATAAGAACGTCCCACGGCATCTGCCGTGACTCGTTCTATAAATGGGGATACCCCGACTTGTGACTGCGGAGAACCTCGGCAGACTGTTCACCACATTGCAACTGAGTGCCCCCCTCACAGCATATGGAGGAGAGGAAAGCGACTTCTTTGAGGCCACCGACTCTGTGCTGGACTGGATTAATGGCCTTGATTTTAAAATTTAATTTTTAATTGTGCTGCCCATAGAATTTTATTAAGGTTTACTATACCTCTGTCATATTATGTGAATTTGTATTCGTGACATTTCTCTCAAGAACTTAATCCATGTAAGCCATACGCTAAATAAATAAATCTACAAACCCTTTACGAAAAGACGTCATTTTGTAATAGAATACCTTCAGCGAAAACGTGATTTCCGTCGCAAGTGAGAGAAATTCTCATAACGTTAACTTTCGTTTCTAGTGACCAAAGTTAAATTTATATTTTCAATCATTTCCCGCCCTCGTATATAATGTTTTGATGAATTAAATTATTAATAAACAAAGACAGAAATCATTATAGAAATGCATTTTTTTAACTTTTGTTTAATTAAAAAGCAAAATAGAATCGTAAAAATACCGTGTGATTTAAAAACAATTTATATTTAGTTAGCTGGTTTCATTAGTTTGACGTTTCTCGTTAATTGTTTAGACTTGTCAATTTGCACTAAAAGCATTTTTAGTTTTTTAAGTTATCATGATTTCTGATTCGGAAAGTGATTTAGATTTTCCAAATACACCACCAGAAATGGCAAATCAAGCTGAGGAAACCTCTTTAGATTTATTACCAGTAAAATATAAAAAGAGATATGAAGAGATATATGCAAAATTCATGGATTGGAGAGTTGATAATCACGTAAATTCATCGACGCTATGGTCTATGTATTCGATGTTGAGAATCACTTTATTCATTAAAAATAATTTTGATATCAGTAAATATCCCAAGTTACGTTCTTTTTGAAACAAAAATCCTATGGAGTCAAAAGTCTAAAAAAATTTCTTCTGATGAAATACACACTTTTTCAGGAATGCACCCGATTAATAACAAATATTTAATGACTAAGGTAAGTTAATTACTTTATTATTGCGACAAATAAATTCTTAATGATATCAATATTAACGCTTGTAGGTAGCCTCAGTTTTTGGAATTTCGGGGTCTTGTCGTAGCCATGAATTAAGAGATTTGACAGTGAATGATGTAAAAGATACGAGCAGTATACTCTTAGTTACAATACGTAATTCAAAAACAAAAGTACCGCGTTCCTTCCACATTTTTGGGTTCTTCTACAAGGAAATTAAAATATATATGAACCTCCGTCCACTAGATATTGGCAAAATAAATTCAAGATTCTTTATTAACTACCAGAACGGAAAGTGTACTAGACAGGTTGTGGGAATAAATAAATTCAGTAAATTTCCTATGCAAATAGCTCAATATTTAAACTTGCTTGATCCCCAATAATATACTGGGCATTGTTTGCGTAGAACTTCCGCAACGCTATTAGTGGATGCAGGTGATTTACTTCAGTTAGCAGCAAAATTCAAATACAAACCAAAATTTTACAATCCATGAAAATACAACACTGTCCGATTACGGCGCATCTTCATCTGGAGTGACATCAGTTAACAACATAACAGATGTGGCATTGTCTACCTCAATACATAAAAATCTTGATTGTAATACTCCTATAATTTTGAATAATTGCTCGAATGTAACAATTGAGCAATATTCAAATCATAAGTAATGTTTAAAGATATTCTGTTATTTTTAATTTTGAATAAAATATTTGTTCATCGTTCTTTTTTAGCATATTATTATGCTATAAACAGGGTTGTAGAAAAAGTATACTGTTTCACTCATGCAAAACATTTTTTGAAGCTCGTGAACATTACCAGCCTCGTCTGGTAAACTGTTCTCTCGCTTCAAAAAATGTTACTTTCGTCACTCGTAAGACAATATACAATATATAAGTATGAAAAATCGATAAAATATAAACAGTGAACATGAATGACTTTTACAAAAGCACTTTTCAAAATATAATTGACAACGTCCTCGAACATAGGGCGGTTCAATAATAACTGAATACATTTCCTAACATTATGAGATGGATTATTTGCTTTCGTGCTGACAAGTATCTGTTTAGATACAGCATTCTTCTTAGAAACAGATTATTATATGTAGGTCTTCATTTTTAGAATAATTTCAACCTAAAGTCATTAATATCGACAATTTTCCTCAAATGGCCGAAATTTCAAGCAGAGAACAAATCAGATCAGTTTTATAGTGATAAAACGTCTTCTCGCTGTTTTATACTGATAAAACCAGCAGAAGATTCGAAATATTTTGGGATAAAACCAGACTATATCCTGTCATTATATGTCAACGCATTCAATTGATATATTATATATAATTCAGATCCTATAAGGAAACAGGAAATGCAGAAAGGGATTTTGAAATCACTACATACAGTTATTTGATATTGGAATTCAAATATATACCTTTTTCAGCATGTTAAATGAGCCAAGTGAGGCAGTGAATCATTTAATTCCCTTATTCTCAGACAATCAGGAAATGTTGTGGAGCAGTGGTTAAGTAACCAGACTGTCACGCGAAGTCAAGCAAGGTCGGGCGCGGTTTGTACTTGGATGGGTAACCGCTTGGGAACACCTCGTGACGTCGGTGCCTTTTTACCATTTTTTTAAATCATCAATGATAAATTTTTCATCTATTCAATATTTCGATGATCAATGAAAACCACTTTTAAACATAGCTTTTTTTTCAGACTGTCACGCGAAAGGCTCCGATTCGATTCCTAGCAGCTGATATATTTTTGTCAAAATTAGTTCCAATATATATTTTAAATTTTTGAGTGAGTTCTAGAGCAGTGAATAATCAGTATGAATGAATGAATCTGTAAAACGATTACTTCGATTTTGGATGGAGAAGAATTGTTGTAACTTTCCACGTTGAAAAGTCGAATATAACATGAATTCTGGTAGTTTTATTCTGTTTTAAATATGATTCGGGAAATATTCTTATCAAATATAATTCGTTCTAGAGGATTTTATCGCATTTTTTTCTTATTTTCCCCAAAGCATTCCTCCAGGAAATTTAACTCATGCCATTTGCTCCCTTATTCGCTTCGCTTTCGTGGTCCCAGTAAAACTAGGTGCAGCGAAAATTCAAGAAACTTCACATCAACTGATTCATTATGACGATCTTCAAGTCAAAGTTTGATCAAATTATGCTTTTGGGTGAATAATAACGGGATCTACTCTTCGAACCATCTTAAAATACTGAATACCTAAAGAGAATCAAACGAGGACTAATAATATAAACCGTTTGGGATATATTTCTAGGGCGTTTCAGGACAATGGATGCATATGATGGTGAACAGTATGAAAAAAATATAATGAACAGTTACAAAATTATCTGTACAGCCAATGATACTATACGAAAAGTTATTCATTTGCAACGAGAAACTTATCGTATCGCAAATGGATCAAATTTCCAAAACTGCGAGAGAAAATTCAATATTTAGCGTATATGAAATGACCTTTCGAATATTGAAAATTCTATGATATTCTCGATATTCTAGTCATTTTCATGATAGCATCATGAAAGAGGAATTTTTTTCGGTGAATCTATATACATTCAGAACATTTCAAATGATTTTCGATTGACATAATGTTCTTTTATTCCGACGAAAAAAAAAGGAGGAGGTTCTCTACTCGACGCTATTTTATAACTTTTCACAAGTAGTTCGATTTCGATGGTTCTTTTTTCATTGGATAAGGTATACCTCGGAGTTGGTCTCATTTCAATTTGAATAAAAGGGTAGAGAAAAAGGGGATATTTATCGTTCACCCACTGAATTTTTACCCGTTAACCGATTCTACCACTCATAAAATTGTACCGGGGAATCTAATTCAAATGAATTTTTTTATTGGATAGAGTATACTTCAGAGTTGGTCATCTTCGAATTTGAAAAAAAATAATCCATCTCTAAGGGTAGAAAAATAGGGGATATTTGATTTTTCATCTGCGAACCTATTGTTTGAAACTTGGCACACATATGTAGTTCTGGTGATACTAGAACATAATGGATACCTGGAGTCAATTGAGTAGGTAATTATTAATGAATAATTTTGGCCAAAAAAAAAACTGTTTAACAAAAAAAAAACTGAAAAGTAAAAAATAAAATAAACCTTCGTAATCTTAATAATAACTGAGTTCCTAAACTAATTGATATTAGTAACTAATTTTGAATCGGCACCAAACAATCAACGAAGGCCGCCGTGCATAGCGCTGCCATCATTTTAGGCTTCACCTAATTCCATTCCTAGTTTGTTTGATGCCGACTCAAATATTATCATATTAGTTTAGAAGCTCAGTTATTATTGAGACTGAGGTTTATTTTATTTTTTGATTTTTTTCAGTTTTTTTCGTCGGTTTCGTTTTTTGTTGAAAAGTTATTATTATTGAATAAATGTGATTTTTTTGTGGAGGAACAACGTTTCTTGACATGGTTTTTTTGGGAACCTTCCACAGTCTGAAAATGAAAATATAATCAGGAAAATCTATAGCGTAGTAGTGAAGTGTTTTGGATTACCAGAAATACACAAAGCGGCTCATCCTCTACGCCCTATTGTAAGTTCCTTTGGATCTCCTTCACAAAAACTCGCTACAAACCTACTCAACATTCTGAAATGTGAAGAGTTTCATAAGGAATACCCCTCACGTTCTAGAAAAATTTAATGAACCACAAATTCAAGATGGAGATCTCCTAGTTAGTTTTGATGTCGAAATTTTGGTAACTAATGTCCCTATTGATAAAACTCTGAAAATCTTGAAAACAAGATTAGAAAATGACACATCACTCAAGACATAAACAAAACTTGATGTCAGTGCCATCATATAATTATTCAAAATATGTACAGAAGAAACATATTTCCAATTCAAGAACGAATTTTATCAACAAGAGTTTGGTATGGCGATGGGTTCTCCTTTGTCACCCATTTCAAGAAACATATTCATGGAATACTTCAAATAATCCTCTGTTGAAACTCTCCACAATGGTCCAAGAGTATGGTGGAGATACGTCTATGATGTTTTCGCTATCTGGAATCGAAGTGAAGAAGAATTAAAAAAATTCTTGAATCATATAAACGAACAAGAACCAATGATCAAATTCACGTTGGAATCAGAACAAAATAACCAACTCCCCTTTTTAGATGTCATTATCCAAAAATCATCATTCCGAATGGAAACATCTGTACACAGAAAGAAGACACATACCAGTCGATATCTACACTACAACTCAAACCGTCACGCCAGTGTGGAACAAAGCCATAGTTAAATGTCTCTATAATCGAGCCCAAACAATTTGCAATTCCAACCAGAATCTACAGGAAGAAATAAACCTCATGGAAGCTGTTCTCAAGGAAAAGCATACCCTGATCAGTTTGTGGAAAAAACAATCACTGACATTGAAAACAACAATCCACCAAACAACCAATTAACACAACCAACAGGAGATCTCACACCACCTACACATTTCACAACCAACATAATACCATATGTCCCCTGATTATCTGAGAAGATCAAACTGATGGGACATAGGTATGATGTGAGACCTCATTCAGAACACAAACACACTGAGATCAATACTAACACAACTACTTGTATCATTTTTCTTTAGGAAATATAATTTGGTGGTAACTTATCGGGGCGAACTAATCAGTTTGCCCTTCTACACTTGTATAGATTCTCCTGATTCTATTTTCATTTTCAGACTGTGGAAGGTTACCCAAAAAACCATGTCAAGAAAGTATTTTATTAGTTTCCCAACTACCCTTTCATTCGAACTCCACGTATACCACTCCCGTTTTCGAGGATGAGTTTGAGGTAATAATTTTACGGAAATTATCAGATATTTGGAAAATCAAATGAACTAGTAACCGTATTGCCAAAATAAGACCAAAATAAGAAAATAACAGAATCAATTGCTACATCCAAGAAGAACCAATGAGAATAAAGAGAACGAATTAATTTGGAATTCCAATTGGCTGAACATCAGTAACGAGATATATTTCCAAAAACCAATTTGTTCGGAAATGAAGTACAAGCACAAGATTACCCTAGAGTTAGGAGACCTACACAACATTAAGAAAATAATCGCCCAAGATCAATCTTACTTCTCTTTTGACCGCACATTTGACACCCTTAGTATTTGGATCTATCTATATGGATCATCTTTTAGCCAATCATCTTGATTGGATCCATCGGTCATAAGGAAACTCAGTCGAGATGGGGTATACGATATATTGAAATCCCTCACTAACCCTCTGGATTGGAATTTTCAGGGAAAGAAACTCATGTAGTTTTTCGCCGTTCCCGAAAAAAAATGCTGAATATGTCGACACATCTTTTAGACATCATGTCAACAAGATTGTCGATGTTATCGATTGAACTTTTGTTCTCATACTAGTTAGTTTCTTATATTTTTCAACTTGTAATAAAAAAAAATCGGATACTTTGAGAAGTCAATTCACGTGACCCAATGCACGATTGTACATTCCACAATATTTGTTCGTAAGATAACTGTCTCCAATTGACCTCTGTTCTTTCTCATGTATGTTTTTACGGTAGTTAATTGGTGTTTGTTGAAATAGTGAAAGAAAATATGAAAAATGTAATCCATATTTCATCAGTACAAATTAGGCCAGTGCTTTAGAACAAAACATTTCAAATTCACAAAATGCTACAAAAAACATTTGCTGTGAAATTGAAAGAGTTCGAAGGCATAGAGGATGAGGAAAAATTTTTATTCCTCTTTCTATAAAAATATACTCGATGGTTAAATTCAATATCAGCTCATAACACTTTGAAAACACAACACAATAATGCTTGCTGATACTTGAATAATCAAAATGCCAAACTAACTTTGAATCACACAAATACATCAATAAATACACTGTTCGTCTATTGAGGGCGATTCACTTATATATTCAAAACATAATTCTACATTGATTTGTTTGAAAATATTAACAGAATCTCATAGGACATAATTCTAGAATTTCCGAAAATGTTATTTCCGGAAGCATCTGGTCCTTAGAAATATCGAGACCATTCCATGTTTGTCATCGAAATTTTCAGACGGTCTGATAGAAGAATTTATATCAACAAACGTAAAAAACTTCTCACTTGTGATAAACAACGCGGGGTCGTACTCTACTTATTCTCATTATTTCTGTAACGCTGACCCGCTCTGATTTTGATCGTCCCGATCATAAATCATTGTCTCACCATGATAGGGCTTCAGTCTTTTGGAGTGAACAACCTTCATCTGTGAACCACATTGCTGACCTTCTTCTTCACCTCGTACGGTCCTTCTCAAAACTCTGTTAGTTTGGGGAATACACCTTCCTTCCGCCGTGGGTTGTACAGTCAAACCTAACCATTTACTTTGAATCCTCCTGAATTAGCTTTCAACTTATAATGAACTTTCATCCTGTTACTGGCCAGTATCAACCTCCTTCGAACTATTTCGTTTCAACAGGCTGTCCCTCAGTTTATCTGCATAGTCATGCTCTTGGGTGCCTGGTGATTCGAACACCAAGTCACACGGCAATCAAAGTTCCTTTCCACTCGGAATCAGTGCTCCAAATCATGGAAACATGTTATTCACCAATGTTCTGGCTACTGTGGACGCTTCCTGGTCTGGAGTGACACTGGCTTCCACCCATTTACTGAAATAGTCCATGACAACAAGGATGTATTTGTTGCCATTATTCGTCACAGAAAAGACTCCAACTACATCAATGGAAATCCGTTCGAATGGTGCGCCCACGTTGTATTTCTTCACACTACCCCTGGATTTCTTTTTGAGGCCTTAAGTGGCGCCGCATTCTGGACATCTTTTGAACCAGCTTTCTCTGTCGTTTCAACATTGAACCCAATATAGCTTCTGCCTGATCTTGTCCAAAGTTTTATGGACCCCCAGATGTACTCCTGATTTTCCTTCGTGAATTTCCTTCAAGACTTCACTTATCCTCTTCCTGGGCAAAACCAGCTGACTTCCATACCCGTTTGAGTTGTTTATTCTTCACAATCCGGGAATCCCATTGGGCCCTCGTTGCATTGAAGATGGGATCTCTGTCCAAAATATCTCTCCAGTTCCGTCCTCTTTTCAATATAGAAAGTCCCCAATGTTTGGATCGATTTCCTGGTCCTGTTTCATAGGTTTGGTGGTCCATTCGTCTTCAGTTAACAGTTTCGTGCGTCTCATATGGAATTCAGTCCGCTCACAGGCTTATTAACACGGTCTTCTATATAAGATACCGTAGTCCTGTGCGATGTTTGATTATTTTGGAATGGTACTGGTTCAGCTTCCTATCCATCTAGCTATTTGTCCGTCTTGGTTTTTCATCTCCAATAGCCACTTCAGGTCCGCATGATCGAAGTAATGATATAATCATTGTTACATTAGAAATTCTTGAACATCGACAAAATAATCCAATTTCATAATGGGCATTTCTAGGTTACTGCTTGATTATCAGTTAACTAAATCCGATAAATGATACCCTTCATAATTATGGCCATTAAAAATTAATAAGTTGGGTATTATTTGGGTATAATCTCTTGAAAAGGCTATGTATAGCCAAACACGCATCGTGGTTTTTGTAAACCCAGTTTAGTGAGAATCATTTAGTAAATTGAGTGTCTTTTGTTCACTTCAACTTTGGATTTTCCTCAACTATCGGCGCATCTATTAAAAAAATTGGATTACTGTATGGATTCAAAATGTCTACCTAATTAAGCTTTGAAATGAATTCGAAAATAAAAAATTATTTAAGTATTTAATCTTCCTCTATGGACCGTATTCAGTGTTACTCATCGCAATTGTGATTCCGTAGAACAACCATAGTTGAAACTATAATTGAATTACCTTTTCAACCTCTATGCCTTTCAAAATTTGTTGTTGTTATGCCCCCAACACCCTCTGTCGAGTAATTGTAATGTTTCTTCTCTCAAAAAGTAGGATCGGTAATACCATTCAAAATATTTGTTGTCCCATCGTTTCATATGAAACCGTTCAAAAGTTATCGAGATGAGGGTACCATTCAGATCCGCAATTATGCTTGACATTTCTAATGCACAATGTGAAAAACCAAATCAACGAAATGATAAAAACAATTGGATGGTTGGAAACAGAATTAAACTACCTCTTCAACGATGTGCCACATGACCCACCTACTGTTCGAAATTTTGAAGTTGATGTGCCCCCCTGCGCCATCTATCGGACAATCACAATGTTTTTCAATTCAAAAAGTAGTATCGGTGATATCATACAATACCTTGTTTTTTTATTGTTCTACATCAAACTGTTCACAAGTTAACAGGAGGGGACTATAAAAAGCCGCACTGTATTTTTTAACCGACGAAACCAAAAAGGAGGAGGTTTTCTAGTCGAAGCGTATATATTTTTTTTTTCAGTGGATAGGGTGTACTTCGAAGTTGGTCCCATTTGGATTTAAAAGATAAAATCCACCCCTAAGGGTAGCAAAATGAAGGATATTGATCACCCACCCTCTGAATTCTGGTCCGATAACCGATTCTATCAGGCATAACTTTGTACTGGGACGGGTAGAAAAATAGGGGATAATTGATTTTTCACTTGTGAACATTGGCACACACATACGTAGTTGACAATGACAGATCGCTACTGACATTATTATTGTTCTTCATCCGTCAAAATCATTATATTCTATGAGAGGATGGAATGATATACAAAGTAATGAAATAAACTAACCAGAACAACAAAAATAATTTATATCACAACAAATAGTAAAAGTAGATGATCATATTATTCAACTGGTAATAGTTGAACTAAGGTGGGTAAGTAAGTATTTTGGAAGTAATCAAAAAACGAGTAGGTAGTAATTAGTAGATTTTAGCCACAAAAAATTGAAAAATAAAAACTTTTCAACAAAAAATTAAACCGACAAAATACGGAACTGAAAAGTAGAAAATAAAATAAACCTTCTAAGGCCCGGTATTTTCACCTCCGCTTATACTAGGAATAAATTAACCAATGGTCTGAATATGCTTTTGTTTAACGTTTATTGATTGCAAAAGCACATTCTAACCAGTGGTTAATTTATTCCTAGTTTAACCGGAGGTGAAAATACCGGGCCTGAGTCTCAGTAACTTAGCTCCTAAACTAATGTAAGTAACTAATTTTGAGTCGGCGCCAAACGAACAATCAACGAAGATCATTAAATTACTCCAAAAAAATTATCAGAATGTTACCGCGCAACATTTTACGCCTTACCTAATTCATTTGTTTGGCACCGACTCAAAATTAGTTACTTACATTAGTTTAGGAGCTAAGTTACTGAGACTAAGAAGGTTTATTTTATTATTTACTTTTCAGTTCCGTATTTCGTCTGTTTATTTTTTTGTTAAAAAGTTTTTTGTATCAATATATCTGTAGAATTTTCGTATTTGTTTTATCGTTGTACCAATTTACAGAAGGAAATAATATTTACCTTGCATTTATTTCTACCTAGGAATTTTGAATTTTTATCACAATGAAACAAACAAATTTTGGCACATAAATAAATTAGAAACTAGCAAAGCGGTCCACCACCACCACACTTCACTGAATAGCCTGTTCATTCGATCACGAACTCGCTTCGTTACAAATTGGCGGCCAACGTGGGGCACGATTCTGAAATTTATAATTTCACTGAAAACTCATGAAGTAAATCAATCTGGACTGCACTGGCTAGCATGACCACGGCTATCCTCTGAACATCACTATGAATATGTATTAAATACATAAAAATATATTACGTGTGAGTTGTTTATTGAATAGACGATAAATATTGAATAGTTTGTACATAACAATTTCAGATGAGAATATTTTCATGTTTCATACTTTTTATAGCGTGATTTTTCAGTAGTCGGGTTTGAACATACTTTTTATTTATATTATTTTGGGGTTTTAATTTCGTGATAAAGTATTTGCAGAGCCACTTTACTTTTTTTTTATTTAGGTTTTATTGTTTTACATGTTCCTAGGTAATATACCGCGTGGAGGTACTCCCAGATTATGTCATTATTATTACACACGTTTTGTTTTTTATATATAATTTTAACATGTGTACCATAGTCCATAATGAAATACGTATTTAATATATATATATATAAATATATATAAATGTATATATATATATATATATATATATATATATATATATATATATATTGTTATGTTGGAAAATGTTGCAAAGTAATTAAACTTATAATTATCATTATTATTATTAGTTATTTTTATTAGTATCTTTATTGCTATGTTATTTTACAAGTTTCTTTACCTTTTCCAACTACTATAAAACCTTATACTATGCTCTAGTCGATACAAAACAAGTCTATCAGAACAAAAACACCAGATGATAACTTCAATCCATTCGTACTAAGAACACCGATAACAGATCATTACCCCATTATACTAAATTTAAACTTCAAAGAAATAATTAATAAACAAAATAAATCCCGATATAAAGAAATAACTGATTTAAATAAATTAAAAAAAATTATAAAAAGCATAAATTGGAGCGATTTTTATACAATAAAAAATGTCAACGAACTAACAAATATTCTCTATGAAAGAATAATGAAAGCATTAGAAGTACAACCAAGATAAAGATAAATCATAAAAAAACGAAGAGGACCCCGTGGATAACAGAAGCAATACTAAATTCTATTAAAAATTGAGATAAAATGTACATAGCCTTGAAGAGAAATCCTGATAATTGTAACTTAAAACGTAAATTCTTATCTTACAGAAATAAGCTGAATTTGTTACTCAAATCTGCCAAAAGTAATTATTATAAAAATAAAATATTGGAAAACTCAAATAATGATAAAAATGTCTGGGACATTGTAAAGGAAATAACAAATTCTAAAAAATGTACAGAAATTATAAAAGAAATTGAAATCAATGATGGCACAACTACGGATGGAAATTCAGAAATGGCCAATGCGTTTGTAAAATATTTCACCAATGTAGGAGCTGATCTTGCTAGTAAAATAAAAAATAAGAACTATCAACCAAAAAGGAGTATGAATGAACAATCTTTATTCCTAACACCTACGGATGAAAAAGAAATCAGTGAACTCATTACCGAATTAAAATGCAACAAATCTCCTGGTTTTGACAAAATAACAGCAGAAATCCTAAAAGAAATCAAAAATCATGTATGTAAACCTATTTCGCACATAATCAATAACATCTTCTCCTCTGGTGTTTGCCCGCCTCAGTTTAAAAAAGCAATAATCAAACCAATTCACAAAGCGGGTCCAAAGAAGTTGACTAAAAATTATAGACCTATATCAGTTATATCCAATATTGCAAAACTATTTGAAAGAGCGTTGAAAAACAGGATCACATCCTTCACTAACAAATTCAAACTGATTAATAACCGTCGAAATAAATCAGCAAAATAAATCGACCCAAGATGCTATAGCGTATTTGACATCAAAGATATCAAAAAGTTTGGACACTGGGAAAAAATCTGCTTGTGTATTTTCAGATCTTGCTTAAGCATTCGACACGGTCTGCCACTCACAACTACTAGATATTTTAGAGAACCTAGGATTTCGAGGGGTAGCTAGAAAATTAATAGAAAGCTACTTAAGCGACAGGAAACAACAGGTATCACTCAATGGTAGTTTGAGTATAGAGTGCACTGTGGAGTATGGCGTACCACAAGGAACTGTGCTGGGTCCAGTGCTCTTTATACTCTACATAAATGATCTCTTCAACATTGAATCATCTGGAGAAGTCATCAGCTTCGCAGATGATACCGCCATAATTTTCGAAGCTGAAAATTGGAATAATTTAAAAACCATCATGGAGAATGATTTGAAACTTATCAAAAATTGGTTCGACTATAAGTTACTGACAATCAATTTTGAAAAAACATTTTATATGCCCTTTTCATGTTATGAAAACACAAATTCTCCATTTAGAGACCTGAAAATTAATAATAATTTGAGAATAAAGCAGACCGAGACGATTAAATACCTAGGAATAACAATCGATGAACATTTAAGATGGAACATACATATTCTGAAACTTTGCAATACTCTGAGAAGTATCTTATATCGATTCAAATATATCGCCAAATTTTTTGGAGAACAACATCTCAGAATGATTTATCACGCATAGGTTGAATCCAGATTGACATATGGGATAATAGGATGGGGAAGTGCACTAAAAGAATATATTAAAAATCTTGAAGTTCTTCAAAAAACATTTTTAAAAATTTTACTGAACAAACCTTCCCGATACTCATCTGATTTGATATACTCCGAATCCAAAATCCTTGACATTCGTCAACACTATTTCCTTGTATCATCCTGCTTTGAATTCAAAACTAAAACTAATCTTCGGAGAATAGAACATTTTTACGAAACAAGATACAAATCCAAATACTTCAAAACACCTCTTGCTTCAAAGTTTATAGGACAAAGATGCTTTTCGTATTTAGTACCAAGGTTTTTCAATTTTATTCCAGTTGAAATAAAAGAAATATCTTCGTATAGAGGATTCAAGAAAAAACTAAAAAACTATTTACTTAATTCACCCAGAATTACTGTTCGTGAGCTCGTGGAGGCTGGTATAACGGCGTAATGAGATCTCATTCCATCTCAACTAATCAGTTTAATGTCTTCCTTCAAATGCCTTTTTATATATCATTTCTATGTATTAAATTGCATATTTTAATTCTATTATTTTTTTTTTTTTTCCGGGGGGAATTTTTTTTTTTTTAATTCCTTGATGTAAAACTTCAATTGTCTTCACTATATCATTTTTCATATACTTTCCTGTACTTTATGCAAAAAGGCTGTGTATTTAAATTGTATGTATTTTGTAATTTACAGTTTCGCATTGGTAACTGCTCTTTTGCTTTAAACCGTACATGTGTTATTTATCAAATCCAATAATGTGAGAAAATCTTAAATTGAATTCAAACATACTTTCTCATCGTTTTACTCAGTATTCATCGATACTAATTTCAAACATAGGCTACACTCACACCACAGACAGTCACTGACTTTGTGGTTTTCTGTTTATTTGTGAAAAAATTGTATTCGTCGTCATCTAAATGAAATTGTATTTGCACATTCTTTCTTTATAACAAATAAACTTATTATTATATTATATTATACATGTCTGTAAATAGAACATTCCTGAAGCAGTTCTGGTATCAAAAATATATATCTAACAATACATCTAACAAAAATCCACGATCAAAAAATATCAAAATTGAAATTTATGACAAATATTGAATTAAAGCAAGATCAACGTATAGATAAGTTTCGAACATCCTGTATGACAATTCACATGAACAGAAAACCCACCAATGGGATTCGAAAGAGTTTGTGTGGGAAAAGTATTGATATAGAATAAAATGTAAGGGCAGAAATTTTAAAAAATATATTTAATATGAATCTGTAAATAGTATATAAGAGTTAGAATTAGATATCATTCATAAAATCATTAACATTAATTAGAATAGCAATTAATTCGGTAGAAAGTGATACAAACTCGGAAATCTGTGAAAAATAAAAATTTGGTGAGTGTTGCCATGGAACGGGATAACAAGTTTGGAGAAGATTGAAAAAAGGTTCGAGAAAGTGAAGCCACGTACTAAATTTGAAAAGAAGCTTTCACCCATAATATAAGAAAACCTGATATAAAATTGCTGAACGAGGAAGATTTCTTGAAAGGCTGATCGGAGGAAGCACATAGTAAATAAAAGTTCCACCTACCTGGTCCAGAAAATAAATCCCTGGAAGGAGTGCAGGTGAGCTGTCAGTGAGATCCCTGAAACACGTCCACGGGACTGGAAACGTCAACAGAAACGCAGCTACAAGGTATTCAATAACTGAACTCACCTGAGTGCAACTTTTCACATAAAACCAAGAACTTTGAGTGTTCTAAACCACTGGTTATTTTGTTTTGGGTTGAACTACCATAAAATTCCATACCCAAAAGACTGATAATACGTTCAAACTTTCTTCATCAAATTTTCATTATCACAAACATCAAACTGCACTATTTTTTGTCATTGTTTTGCTAGTATAAGGTAGCTATCGCAGATTAGGGTATATTTAAGTTTTCATCTGAATAAAGTCAACTCCTTTGATTATTCTCTGCAAACCTGTGTTTATTTTTCAATTTATAATTTTTATTTTCTCCACTGTACAGTTTTTATCGTTGAATCGATAGTGCCATAGCCGGCAACACCGATTACAGGAACTTGCTACTGGGAAGGAGTCATACCATTGTTGTGTCTTCAGACAATGGTCATACGTGTTCATAGGCGTACCTGACTGAGCTAGGATGAGGTAAAAGGGTTTGAAAAGGAAAAAGGTAACATTACATAGCCGAAGGTATTTTTATTTGTTATGATAGGGTTTCAGAAATATAATCTATGATATAAATTCTTAAAATCATACAAATTATAAATCATATAAACAACCAATCAAAACAATATATTGGGTAGGTTGGGAGAGAAAATATGTTTGGCTCACATCTGAGGCGTGATTTTAGAAATTATTCCGAATTATGGGGTGCATGCAAGCAAAGCCGCGAGCAACAGCTAACAACCTATATATCATTGAAATGTGCTAATTGAGCTCTTTCATTTATCTCCTCTAGAGAGCATCATATTCAATTCAATATGACGGGACATAGCCTATAACCGGCGGACGATCAAATATATCTCATTTGTCAAATTATGTTGAGTAGTTTAGAAGTTATGAGGAAGCAGATGAACATACATACCGGTCAAAATTATAAACCTCCTTTTTGCTTCGCCGTAGTCGGGTGAAAAGTGAAAGAGATGATAAAAGAAAAAGTTGTACAATATTGTACGTGAAAGATTATACAATGAAGAAATGTATATTAAGCCGCTATCTATACTATACCGATACGAAAGTCTGGCTTATTGGCGTTGTTCCAGTGTCAATCAAAATTAATGAGTTATTTCAGCAACCTTCCAGTCTTATCAGGGGCGAACCAGGGGTTAATTTCAGTGGGAACGCACCAAGATTGCCGGAACGCAAAGGAACGCACGTTACTCTAAAACTACAAATTTAAAAAAATTTAATAGGATCAATTTTAGGCCTTGCTCGCGAGCGGCTCGTAAGCAGATAATAAGCGCCCTAACAAGCGATTGTGATGCACCGAATCAGGGAGGGAGGTCAGTCATCTCGTCCGCGCCATACAATAATAAAACAATACCCTTCGCCTACCGGCCTACCCCCTCCATTCCTTCACCGCGCCACCGCACACACATCACAGTGGCAGTCAGTGTTGCCAATGTGTGAGGGATTCCTCACATTGTGAGGGTTTTACACCGCATCGGGTGATTTGTGACGGTTTGTTTAAATGTGAGGATTTTGTGAGGATTAGCAGGTTTTTTATAAAATAGAACAAGTAAGCCCCCAATAGAGTACTACCCGTTAAATTTGTTTCAAATAATAGGACAAAAGGGAATATTGATGGAGACCCAAATGCTCACGCGCGCCTCTGCCGTGAATTTTTATGTTTCCCGAATTCCCGAACGACACAACGGTTTGACAGTTGACAATATTGAATAATATGTTTATTATCATTATCAACAAGTTATACACTACTTCAGTTTCGGTTTCGCCTCTCGTATAATTTACTATTCGTTTTCAAAAACAAATTAAAATGGATCATTGGCTAATTAAACTACCTAGTTTAGTAGGAGAGTTTTTGGTGTTTTAAACAATATAAAAACTGATAAGAGAAACAGATTGAAAACTGAAACTCTAAGAGCTTTAATATATACACAGGAGGCTGTGAGCAAAGCAGGTGGGTGTGTGAAATTCAAACCCACTGATGAAATGATTGATATGGATGTTTGGAAATTGAATTGAATATTTTATTTATATTAATTTATCCTAAGATGTGTATATTTTTTTTATTTTGTTTCCAGCCATGTGATTTATTTATCACTTACTTCTTTCTTCAACAGTTTCTTTACTTATAAAAATAAAGAAGGCATGAAACACGTGTTTTATTAAATCAAGTGGCTTCTTGTTCATTGTTTCCATCGATAATATAACAATGGAAAATATGTTTATTATTAATTTTATCAACGTGAGGATTTTGTGAGGAATTTCAAATTTGGGCGCGAAAATGTGAGGGTTACAGCAGCTGAATGTGAGTAATTTTTACATCTTACATTGGCAACACTGGTGGCAGTGGCAACACTGATCACAGCATATAGGTTACTAGAGAGGGTGGTTTATAAGAATAAATGAGCGTTCCTACACTTAAATGTAGCGTTCCTACACTTAAATGTTTAGAAATTAAGCACTGGGGCGAACCAAATGATTTTAATTTGATTACAGCAATATTTTCCAGAATTTCCAACTGAATAATAAAAAAAAAACATGTTGGCAATGTTTGGTGAGGGGTCGAGATAATGGACACATTTGACTAGAACAAAATATAAATAAACACATTCGACTGAAATCCGTAATGAATATTCAATATGGCATTGATTGTTTCATAACTGTTATACACTAGCTCCATAGTAAAATTATTAGCATTTGGTTTAAGTTTTTCTACTGAAAATGTCTACTAAAATAATAAGATATTTTAAAAGCCAGTAAATTTTTTATGTTCTTTGCGTAATTCATCATGGAGCCTTTTTATACTTATAGAAAAAAACTTGTCTAGAAATTTACTATTTCATATAACACGGTCTGACGGAAACAGTTGGAACATACTATCATTTAACGCTAATAATAAATTTCATTGAGCATAAATCCTACTCCTGAACTTGATAATATACCACCTGCCCACTGCTGCGAATGATAATTCAATAGCTTCTTTAGTATGTGTTCCTATCACGATATTGTGAGCAATCTAGCCTTCGGTTCGAATTTCAACACCATTAAAAGCAAGGCCGTACCCAGAAAAAAATTTCAGGGTGGGGGGAATTGATAATGAAACAATGAACGAAAATTGAGTATATAGACTAGGAGGAATCGGCGCATGAGTACCGAAAACTATTCCACCTCATTTTTTTTATACGATCCTCTTTAAATTGCCCTACTGATGATATAAATGTATGTTGCCATGGGGCAACCCCGTGCCATATTGTTTAAACCGAAATTGTTTAAACAATTTCCAGGAATTGTTATTTTCCAACCGAACAATTCTTATTTATATTCTTTATTGAAATACAAATAAAAACGTTCCTATGACTTTTTACGATAAAGTTAATATTTTTGGAGATATGAATTTTTAAAAGTTCGAAAAATCTGAAATTTGGGTACTTTTGACCCATGAAAAATATATAAAAAAAAAGAATAAAATATAAAAAATATTTTGTTTTTTATTCTTTATACAATAGTTAATAATATCCTTAATTGAGATTTGAAAAAAATTCATTGTTTATACCGTTTTAATTGTTTATTACGCGC
>JAFIRS010005600.1:0-53274 GCA_018342105.1 Gonioctena quinquepunctata
TGTAGACTACATCCGAAGATGTGCTTTAGCTAAACATTCAATGATTTGACCACCAAATGAACTACCTTTCAACAACTGTTCTTGCAAGAGAATCACATCTTTCAAAAGGTCTTTCTTAGAAATGGCTTTTATCTATCAAGAGAATGACTCCATCAATAAAAACAGATATAAACCATCTAGGAAATTTATTCTTTTTTTACTTTCAGGTTTCTGAACGTGGTGATTCTAACTTAAACTAATTTGAATTGTTCTCGATGAGAACATTGTCAGATTATACGTCTTCCGAGAATGAATATCTGAATTTGTTTCTATGTAAAATTTGTCTTTCATTCAAAAGTAATTTGAAATTAATTATCAAAAGCTAAAGTCATTTTCTTTAATAATGTATCTTATAAAATTATGTACTTATATGTAAACATCCTAAGAAGAGTAAGTACTCATAAATTTTTTTACAGTTCTTATAGCACATTTTTTCCATTTTAGTCTCCGATGATGAATAAACGATTCCAAAGCTTGGAAAAACTTCAAAAGTTTTCTTTACATTTCGCAAGACCCTACTTTTTATTATATATATATATATATAATATATATATATATATATATATATATATATATACATATATATATATATATATATATATATATATATATATATTTTATATATTATAATTTATATATCTTGCCCCTTTTTTTTTCTTTCAAAACGGCAAAGTTTATTAGGTAATATTTGTTTCCAAATTTGCTCACCACTGGCCTTGTAGTCGTTATAAATAAAACCATCGAAATTTCATAAAAAATTTGTTACAAAAATTTTGAAAAAAAAGTATTTGATTATAATTTTATTTAGATTATAGAACATTTTAAGATCTGGCACCATTCCATCAAAAGTAAAACCAATTGAACCAGAAAATCGAAGTCATTAGCCTTCCGTTCTAAGTTATAACCCCTGAAAATTGGTAATGTGAGCGAGGGGAAGATTTTTATGAAAAACTGACACGCCATGGCAAATTATATTCCTTAAAATCATTTATTAAAATTAGGAGAATTCGAAAATAACAGAAAATCAAAAATTCATTTTCAAGTTATGCAGTAGTACCACATTCTTCCAAAGCCATAAAACAAAATGAACAGAAACAAGTTTTAAATATAAAAATTATTTATTCAATAATAAAACAGAAAGCAGAACAAAACTCACAAAACAACTTTTGAATGGTATCAACAATTTGAAAAATAATACAGGCTGTGATTTTGGCATCTAATCATAATATTATTTATGTAATAAGGATATAAAGACGATCATTATGGACAAGTCTGAATGTTATTGGGAAGGCGTAGCCGAGTCCGATAACAGACGTTCCATATTGTTTTATGATTTATTACATACAAAATTTTATCTGATGCTTTATATTAATACATTTCAAAAAAATTAAAACTGCTTTTGACAAAAATGACAACATTTTAAAGGAGTAAGTATATATGTAGTTTCAAATATTAGTAGGTTAGTGAGCTGTGCTTTCCATTTCCTTGACAACGTCAGGTTGTAACGGAAATTTATTTATCTTTGTCAAACAAATTTCGTACAATTGAATATAATTTAAAAATAATGAGGATTCTAAACTGGTAGTTTACCTTCATTTGGAAGAAATATCGTGTATATGAAACAGGTAATTTCATTATGGTACTTAGTACCTTGAATTCATTATGGGACAAGTACCATAATGAGCTTCCTTATTCATCAAAATTGGTGACATAACTTGTCATTAGAATGCCATCGATAAATAAAATAATGTTGTTAGTTACGTGCATTTAATAATGGTCTGCAATTATCATAAGAAGAAAAATTGAAATTGTAAAATTTCTGGGGACAATTATCATAGTGAAAGAAGGGCAGAATATTTAATCACAGACATCCAAATCGACTTCCCATTGAAAGAAGCACCGTTAGCAAAATCAACTAAACATTTGAAAAACTGTTTGGTGCAGTAAAAAACATATTTAAAAAAATCACCAAAAAAATGT
This sequence comes from Gonioctena quinquepunctata, assembly GCA_018342105.1. Classification (NCBI taxonomy): domain Eukaryota; kingdom Metazoa; phylum Arthropoda; class Insecta; order Coleoptera; family Chrysomelidae; genus Gonioctena; species Gonioctena quinquepunctata. Next base: position 2,020 of record JAFIRS010005600.1, read on the forward strand.
AAATGATCGTCGTTGTAGATTATTTCACAAACCACCCAAACAAACTTAAGAGTCGCCAGTTTGGATTTAAACTTACCAAGAGAAATATTTGACGATGTCTGAAACGAAACAAAATAAGCCAGACCGAAATTTAGGTCTAATTTCTTCACACCTCAAAGGAAGGAGATGAAATTTGAAACGTTGGAATTTTGTTTGAGGGGGCCGCGATACCTGAATAAAAAAAAATTTTTTTGAACCACAAATGTTTTTGTGATGAAGCTTCTTTCAGTACCAATGGTGTAGTATCATCAAAAACGCTCTATTGGGCTACTGAAAATCCCGCACTGGGTCATAAATTGTAAAAGCAATAATCTAAAAAAAATTAACGTTTGGTGAGTATAGTAAAGATAAAATAATAGGTCCATATTTTTTTTGATGGAAACATGAACGGCCAAATTTTTTGGATTTGAAATAACCAATCATCGGACGAAATAAGAAGAAATTCCATTGCGAAACGAGGTGAATTTACATTTTCAATCGACGGCTGTTCTTTCACACTTTCAGGATTGGTAAACAGTGGCTAAATGACCAGTTCCCAAATCATTGGATAGGACGAGATAGTGACTTAATTGAATGGACCAAGATCGCCTGATCTAACAATACTAGACTTTTTTCTATGGGGTTTCAGACCCAAAAATTCAAAACGAGATCAAGGAATCAAGGCTCTGCAAAAAGTACGACAAGCATGTGCCGAAATTAACCTCAACAAATAAGAAATAGTGTAAAAAATATTCGGAAGAGAACGAAAATGTATCGAACTAAATGGAGGTTTGGTAGAAGCCACAAAAAAATTTTTAAAATTTAGTTTTACATGAATGTTTTTTTGTTTGTTCTTGCAATGGCGTTTTATTGTTGAAAAATACAAAAACTTGTTTCCTTTCATTTGGTTTTATGTTATGGAAGAATGTACTACTGCTAAATTTAAAATGAATTCTAAATTTTCTATCATTTCCAGAACACTTATAATCCACACTCAAATAAATGATTTTGGAGAATATAACTCACAGATCCAGTGGCGTAGGCAGATTTTTATTACAAAATCGCTTCACCACAAATCGCTCACATTACCATAATTTCAGGAGTTATAACTGTAGAAGGGATAGAGCTATTGACTTAAGATTTTCACTGTAGAAAGTTCACTGGTGTTCTTCTTCGTATCGGCAGTGCTTCCAGATTTTGAATATGTCTATAATCTAAATAAAAAAATTATAATCACATCCTTTGTTTACAAAACTAAAGTTGTAGTAACTTCGTTGTTAATTTATATTTTTTCATGAAATTTCGATAGTTTATATTCATAACGACTATATATCCAGGATGTATCAATTTTGAAAAAAAAATTTCCCTAATAAACTTTTCCGTTTTTTGACAGAGAAAAAACATAAGTACCTTGGAATTTAAACAACAGTTATGAAAGTTCATATCAAGATATAGTTTTCGATGTTGATTTAAAAAAAATTAGATTGATTGAAAATGCGTATTTTACAGGGGTGGTTCCATTTTAAATGGGTCACACTGTATAACATATAACTGTAGTTGAAAATTCGAAAAAATATCCAATTTTTTTTTGTCATATCGTCCTGATTTTGGTAATCGCGAAACAACAAAGTTTTGGTGGGTATTTTTTTTCTGGCTTATTGGGGACTGTTAGCGCTTGTGCAGAAGTTTAGATCACACCCTGTATATATTAACATTCATCAACAAAAATTTTGAGAAGAATGTATCGAGAAATGATTATTTATACTTAATTTTCGAGTTGAAATTCCATTGAAAAATTCTTTAAACAACATAAATACTCAAATGTTTCTGATTTTGAATAATTGAAAATTACAAACTATTTCAGATGGTTCAGAAGTACAATCCTCTATTGACTCGACTAATAGGATATTTTCGAAAGATTCAGTGTGGAATCAAATTTATTGCAATGGAACACAAATGTGAGATTCTAATGACTCTCAAGGAATGAGATTTTGAAAAAGTATGCAATTTTGTTATAATTGAAAACATAGCTGTTATTGATGAAATCATATGGTACTGGCATATTGGAAATAAACATGTCAAAGACGTGTTTGTTACCCTACTCGCAACAACCCTATATTGTAGACGGTTTATTCGGTTTGGAAATATTCACTTATCACAGTGAATGTAGTGAATAATAGTTGAGGTTATTGTCCATGACATTATCTATCCTATGAAGTATCAAACTCCTCGATAGCTCGTGCTGAATATTCCCTAATGACTTATAAGTTTTTCATGTGTTGTACGATTAACTAATTTGTTTGAAAATATGAACAGAATATTCATGAAATCATATATGGAATCATCTGCGACTCAAAGATAAACTCAAGTCATTTTCTTCCATCTCCCTGATTTTTTTTACTTGCTGACCAATCCAAATTGATTCACTCAAGAGATTGATTCGATGTTGATAATAATAGCATTCCAAAATTCCAACTTCCAGACCACCCACATCAAGTTCGATATGAATATTCCCTATTAAATATCATGATTATACAGGGTGAGTGATGTTGTGCCTCGATATGCGGTTGATGCAACGGCTTCGAGGCGAAAGGACACCGGAAGATCAAGCTGCTAGAGACAGAGACAGATCGAAAAGTGTGTGTGTAACGAGCTTCCGGAGCAAGCCGCCGAGAGATGTTAGTGCGTTCAAACTATTTCACAGAAGAGCCAGCAGTGCAATGTAAGAATTCATTTTTATGATATATCTCGAAAGTAGGAATCCTAGTATTCACTTCATCCTCATTTGCTATTTTACTAAATCTTTATAATATGCCTTCTCTGCAGCACTTTTTGAAGCCTAAAATACTCCATTATCTTGGATATTCGCACTGAATGCGAAGTTCGGTGCAAACTGCTTTGATCGGAATTTGTCGGTAACTGAAGAAAAAATTCAACTGATTCAATATAGAAAACTCTGAATTGTTTTGGAGTATTCCGGAAAATCTATAATAATAATAAACCATGATTGTCATATTTATTTCGTATATGGGATGATAATAATTATAATAATAGTTTATTGCTTCTGAAAACAAGTTGACAGCAACAAGTGTATAGGGGTCACAAATAAAAAGGGAAAGGGAAAAAATAATGTGAGTTTTACCAATTAGATACAGTTCGAATGATTAGAAAAAAAACATATATTGCAGTTACCTACTCGTTCAAAATAAATGATCGCAATCTAATAATATTCCAAATATACTTTGATATTTTCTTGGCATCAGTTACAGACGAAAATCAATGTTTCCAAACTCCTAGGCAGGAAGTATTTTGTCCCGTCACTGTATAGATAGGACAGTCAAAAATAATATGGAAATAATTTTATCTTTCGTTTTTATTACAAACGTGGCAAGTGATTAATAAATTTGATTAATTGGGAATATATCGAAGATTAAAGAATTATTATCATTAGAATTACATCAGAATATTTAATAGATACTGGACTACGGTTGTGCTTTCTATGGATCTTCATCCTACTGTCATCTGCGTTCTGTCGAGAAATAATTAATGATTATGTATAAAATAGTATAATAATTATGGCACGTTCAATTGAGTCCACTGCTGGTAAATGGATAAGGTTCCAACCTGAAAAAAATTGTTCGTTCCTTACAGATTAACTGCTCATTATATTCAATTTGAGAAAGAGAATGACTGATTTCATATGTAGATAAACTAGATGAATTATAGTCAAATATCATTCAAATAAGATGATTGAAGATGCAAACAGAGCAGACAAAAATAATTGATTCATCGGAAAATATCAATAGCAATCCAAAGAGATATTATGTTCGTGTGCACATCTTGTGGAGCTCAGAAAGCTCTATCAACCGAAATATAGTTTGCCAATATCGATACAAAAATGAAAGATGGGATTTTTTTCAATCTTTCAATGGCCGCCATTTTGTAACTACTCGAGAGCTTCTATTGCATACGCATTTTTTGTATGATTAGGGTTCCTTATGGCGCTACAATATTCCAACCTACTTCTTACTGTTCAGTAGTAAACGTTACGCAAAGCTCTGATAGAGTAGATTTCCTTACAGTTTCTAACAAAAAAAAACTGAATAACGATTGGCTTGGCACTTAATTATATTAATGATTTGCGAAAGTAATATACAAAAAGGTCGAAATCCATAGCGTAATTTTTGTGGAGAAAAGTCAATATTTCACCCTTCGTGGAACTGATAAATTTTCTTGTGAAAATTTCACACGAACATTTTTCAACCAATAAAGTTCCGTTTCAGCTCGTTACTATAGTAACCACAAAACTTTGCGGAAGTTTTTTCCTCCTGGGTACCCTGGGCGGGATTACAGCGAAAATTTCATAAATTTATTTTCAACCAATTAGAAGGCTCCTTTTTGTTTACGTTGCTTATAGCAACGGGAGATTATCAGTAGTAATACCACTAGTGGCTGAATTTTCGCGATAAGTCTGTCGATTTATTTCTAAACGAAACTGAGTTGGCAAAACACCACGAGTCCGCAGGACGAGTGGTGTTTTCTTCAACAACTCAGTTGAGTTTAGAATAAAAAGAAGACTTATAAGATAAATTCAATACGAGTGGTATTTTATTAGACTATTTCACGAACAAAATGAAAGGTCAAAAAATTTAAATTCGGCAGAATGAGTGGAAGAAATTTAATAATAATAAATAATTCAAATTTAATTATAAGCATGAAATATTTATTTAAACTATAAACGATTTGTTTCAATTATAATTTGTTACCTATAACAATAAATAATTTTTTATGAACACGAGCATAATATATTATTCTCGATTATAATTATTATAAATGGTGCAATTGAAAAATTTGAATAGTATGACCGTTAGTAGGTGGCTACAATGTATTGTTGGTATTATTACTTGATGTACTTGAAGTACTCCTAAAAGTATTCACTATATTCTGATGATTTTCAGCACTAAGATGTAAATACGGTTTCATCAGTTCGAACTTCCATGTCAGTAATTTCCATAGCTTGTTGTTCACTAACGCCGGATTGTAGTAACTGACTAACTGCAGTGGCACGATTAAAGTGATTTCTTATTTTTAGTTTTCTAGTATCTAATCCTATCTTGTCTGCAGATAGTTTTGATATTGTATTGATACCAATAGGGCAATTCTTGTACCATTTATTATTATTATATTTATTCCACTTGCCATTCACTGTCAGAAAAAGTCTGTCATTGGTAATAATTCCCCTTTTCGATATAAGTTTCCGGTATAATCTCACAGGACACATTTCAGGATTTTTCAAATTTTGAGTAAGCCATTTAGTATCTGCACAGTTTTTATCACCACCGTGGCGGGTTTTGGAGAATATCGGGTTATCAACATAACTTTTTTCAAATGAAGGCCTTGGTGGAAGATCAGATGCGAGGTAACTTAGCAATCTGAACCAAAGGCCATTTGCTCATCACATAGGTACCTACCTACAGATTTATAAATATATATTTTTTTTTCTAAATGTTATGAAATGTGGTGTGCAATAAACGAATTTTATTATTATTATTATTATATGCAATTCTGTGTGTTAAACAGCCTTTGTTGTCAGTCTCTCCCTTAAAAAAATGTAACTTGGAAAACGTTGCTTCGTTACCTCTCCAAGCTAGTTCTACGCAGCTATGTGAACAAACTTCTTTTGGAGTCCCTCTGGCGTGTCTTCGTCCCATTGTAAGCACATATTTCTATATTTTCTCTTGCTATCTCGAGCCGCCCTCGCCTCCTTAAACATTATATTTTTGAAGGGATCAATATTTCTCTGATACTCACAAAAATATTTTTCTTGTACTAATTTTGCATTAGTGTTCCATATGGTTTTGATAACACTCTCCTTGTAATCACTACCATCAATTTTTCGCACATTGAATGCCCAGTCTTTCAGAATGAATGCTAATCTTTCGTTGCTATTTTCTGCATCTAATTTGTAGTTGCGTTCCGCACAGAACGTCATAAATTGTCTCCATATATAAGATTTTGATTTTTTTGTGTTACTGGGTATATTTACCTCAAAATTTTGGTTTATTACTTCATTTGAAGTAGTACCGAAGCGACTCATTTGACGTTTGCAGCTACAATTATTTTGGTCAAACTGTCAAACTTTGCATTGCGATCCGTATCCATGGTTACGTCGTTGAAAACACATGTTGATAGACCAATCAGAATTGAAAGACAGCTGGTGTTTTCGCGATAATACAAGCTGTCTCTGGTTTTTGATTGGTCAGATTTTGTGAAAATTCCAAGGTGCGTGGAATAGTCTCGATAATTTTGTTAGTTCCTATTAACTTAATGGAATTAATAAGTGATAATTTTTCTGTCAAAAATGAAGCGCTTTATATCTATTGACAAAAGTCACTCAGAATAAAATAAAAACAATAAGTATCACGGGTACGACTGAAAAACTGATTGTTACTTGCTGGTCTGTCCCACCTGTCACTTCGAAATGACTTGACTTAAAATTAAGTCGTAGTAGTATACCTAAGTGTCAAATTTTACCCATAAAAAATTTGACATCTACGCAGAATAGGTCGTAGGGTTGATCTTCTCATCACACTGAAAGCAACTCCAATTTATGAAATTTTCTTACCGAATCTCTCACGCAGCAGAATTTTTTTCTCGGTTTCACTCATGTTTTTGTTGATAGAAAATTTCCCTCGTCTTCGACTCGGGATAATTTTCTATCAACAAAAACATTCGTTATCTTGAAAAAAATCATCGGTAATAATTCTGCTGCTAGGGAGATTATAAGTGATGTCAAATGCACAGCCCTCTATACGTTTTTTGAAAAACTATTATTACCTTTATCTATCTATCTTTACAAAAAAAAAAATGCTATTAATACATGTTTCTGTCCTTATTCACTTAGTATAATAAAAATGTATAGAAAAGACGATTTTATTTCTTAACAATATATTTCAATTTTAAATAACTTGCATTACATTATTTAAATGTTGTAGAAACTCTGCTAGCACTTCTTCTTTCTTCAATGGTGAATAACAGGGACTAGGTGTTAGATGTCTATGTTTACTTAGACACAATTTTGTTGAATTTAGCCTTTCAAATATGAATATATGATCCATCAATTTCAACACTTCACAAATTTTTCTGAACAACATGTCTTGCGATGATTGAACACAGGGTAGCAAGTAAGATAAATGTCTCAAATTTCGATGACACTTCCTCAAATCATCCATTTTGTCGCACAAAATACACAAAATATATTTTTTTTTATTTTCCATTCTGTTTCGAGTGTTTTGAATAATATTATTCAATGGATATGTCATAAGATACACCGCCAAAATAACATTAAAAAATATAAGGTTAATGTGATAATTCCATAGCCTCCTATTTATTTTAAACAAAAATGTTCATTATTTTTAACGAATACCTGACAAACAAAAATTGTGAAAATAAAGCTTCCATTCACTTTAGTAACACAGATTTGTTGATGGCTAATAGCATACATTATTTTTAACGAACAAAGATTCGTATCATGCAACTAAAATCGTAGGAAGGTATTTCTTGGATATAGAAACCCAATATAATTACAAAATGAAACAAGAAATGTTTCTATCAGGAATATTTTGCAAAAAATTTCTTTTTAGCAAACTTTGATAGTAGAACTTAAATCAAAATAAACTCTCTAAGGTTCTGTTGATTTATTTTTAATTATTTCATGTAACTGGAATTCAAGGAAGGCGTTTCATTCGTGCCATAAATATCTAACGAATTCTTTGCAGAATAGAGTCCCAATTTTTTTTAAAACAGAGAAAAATTTTTTAAAATCCTAGGAACATATTCTTTGGGTATATATGGAGACTCAGTATAATTATTATAGATGAAAAAATATTGCCCTATCATCACGAATATTTGCCAAAAATATATTTTCGCTGAATTTTAGTAGGAAAACTCAAATTAAAATGGACTGCTGAAGGTTCTATTAATTTGTCTTTAATTATTTCATGTAACTAAAATTCAAGGAACACATTTCATATGTGCCATGAATATTTAACGAATGCTTTTAAAATAGATGTCTATATACCTTACAAAAAAAAACGAAGGAAGAAACACCATAAACAGGTCTTGGAAGTATTTATTGAACTATATTAAAATCAAAGTTAAATGCCTCATATTATAAAAAATGATTGATTAATTATCAATATTGTTTTCATTATTTTGATAATTATTAATAATGTCAAACACACAGTTATTATAAACAATTCCTGGTTGGTTATCTAAACCTGATGAGACGCTGCGACTAGTACTGGGAATGTCTCTCATAGCTTGTATAACGCTTTTATGATGATCAATGTCCATTTGTAAATAAGACTTAATCGACTGGCTATTGTTATGTCCTGTAATCTTTATCAACTGCTGTTCGCTGATCCCCCCTTTTGCTGAACTGGAGACTGCAGTTGCCATCGCTGAATGGTAAGTAAACTTCACTTTCTTGGTATGGCAACGTTTGTACCACCCCTTTGACTGTGGATGCTTCCAGTTTGGATTTGCAGTTGAAAATAATCTGTCAGTTGTGACAGTATCACTTCTTTTTTGGATTAGTTTTTGATAAAGACCAACAGGACATACCTCAGGTTTGAAAGAATTAGTAACCAACCATTTGCTGTCTGCCAATTTCTTGGATCCTCCTTGGGTAGTCTTTGAGAACACTGGATTGTATTGTATGTGGCCTGTAAATCCTCCTTTGCTATCTTTCTCCTCCACAAAATATTTTACACTAGCTGAACATCCTTCCCCACCTCGCCAGGCCAGTTCTCGAGAAGAAACGTGGAGAAACTTGCGTTTAAGATCTTCTGGCGTGTCCTCGTCCCACATGTCAAGAATTCTATAATAATCTTTATTAGCTAGTGCTGCAGAACTTGATTTTCTGTTAGAAGGATCCGATTGTAGTTGTCGACGCTTAGCATCGCGTGCATATCGAGCTTCTACAAATTCAATATCGGAAAATGGATCAATTTAATATGAAATTTGGTGAACATAATTTCTTGAAATTGTTTGGCGATAAGATTCCACATCAATTCAACGACGCTTTCCTTATAATCTGATTCTTTTCATATTAAATGCAATATATGGGCCAACTGTTCAATAGATGAATTTTCTATTTTGTAAGATTTTTCGTTACAAAATTCTATGAACTGTTTCTATACACTTACCCTATTCCTTTTAGTATTATATGGTGTTAAATTTTGAACTTCGTGTCTTATAACTTCCACACTTTCTTTCCCGAAACGAGACATTCTGCAAAAAATGCCGCAAAACTGAAGCAAAAAATGTGAAATTGCACTGAGTCAACGACACATAATTTACATGTTGACAGGCACAGAGCCTACTTGGTAATTTTAGTTATAATTTTTAATATTACTTTTGTATGAAATGTTCTTACCGAAACTGCCACGTTCTTGAATTACTACCTGAAAATATCTCCTCGAGCATGATTTTTTTCAACTATCACTCGTTTTCGACTAGGGTTAATTTAAAAAAAAAACGTGCTCTCGGAAATATTTCCGATAGTAATTGAAGCACTAAGGAGATCACTGGTGATCGTTCACAGTCCCAAACATCATCTATTCCACAGTAAAACTTAAAATCATCGGTATGCAGAACAGTCTTCAAGCTGAAAGAGTTATAAATATCATGATAAATGGGTCCCCAATTCGAACCTCCCGGAGTAGATACAGATTTGAAAGAGGCAACCCCTCCGTATTCCACAAACATCTTTCTGTCAGTAATGAACGATTTCAGTGAATGTTGAATATTTCAGGAAATGCTAATATTGTTAAATTTTTTCCAAACCTCGGTGATTATTTTTAACCGACGAAACCAAAAAGGGGGAGGTTCTCTATTCGACCCGTATATTTTTTTTTCCATCATATTTTTTTATGTATGATCACGCATAACTTTTTACTGAGGCGTCCGATTCCGATAATTTTTTTCAGTGGATAGGGTGAACTACGAATGTGGTCCCATTCAAATTAAAAAGATGAAATGCACCCCTAAGGGTAGAAAAATGAAGGATATTGATCACTCACCCTCTGAATTCTGGTCCGTTAACCGATTCTATCAGGCATAACTTTGTACTGGGTTCTTCGATTTGGATGATTCTTTCTTTGATAGATAGGGTATACCTTATATTTGGATTTCGGAAGGAATTAGCCACCCTTACGGATAGAAAAATGGGGGATAATTGATTTTTCACTAGTGAACACACACATACGTAGTTGACAATGACAGATCGCTACTGACATTATTCTTGTTCCACATCCGTCAAAATCAGTATATTTCATGAGGGGATGGAATGATATACAAAGTAATGAAATAAACTAACCAGAACAACGAAAATAATTTATATTACAACAAATAGTAAAAGTAGATAATCATATTATTTAACTGGTGATAGTTGAAGTAAGGTGGGTAAGTAAGTAAGTATTTTGGAAGTGATAAAAAAACAAGTAGGTAGTAATTGGTAGACTTTAGCCACAAAAAATTGAAAAATAAAAACTTTTTAACAAAAAATTGAACTGACGAAATACGGAACTGAAAAGTAAAAAATAAAAACTTTTTAACAAAAAATTAAACCGACGAAAAAATCTACTGAAAAGCAAAAAATTAAATGAACCTTCTTAGTCTAAATGATAATTGAGCTCCTAAACTAATGTAAGTAACTGATTTTGAGTCGGCGCCAAACAAACTAGCAATTGAATTAGGTGAAGCGTAAAATGATGGCAGCGAGATGCACGGCTGCGTTTTGATGACTTCTTTCATAGATAATGATCTTCGATAATTGTTTGTTTGGCGCCGACTCAAAATCAGTTACTTTCGTTCAGGAGCTCAATTATCATTCAGACTAAGAAGGTTTATTTTATTTTTTGCTTTTCAGTTGAGTTGTTCGTCGGTTTAATTTTTTGTTAAAAAGTTTTTTAGCCTGTCATAATCAGAAAATGTACCAATGTAGAAAGTGCGTAACTACGGTTCTTCTTATTGTTATAATATTTCTGGAAAGAACTTCAGGCTTATCTTCGTAGTGGATTATAATCGAGATTCTGGATTTTCAGTCAAACAATATCCGAGAAGATGTGAGACAATGGAAATTTTCTTTCCAATTCGAACTCTTTGATGAGTTCAGATTACATGTTCGACAATTGAGTTTTTCATTGCGATACCTCAATCGGGGGTAGAACGAAAGCTTTCTTCCACATCCGTAGAATTTCTTTTGAGCTGAGACTCATCTCGCAAAAAAGGAAATTTGAAACACTGAGGAAGTTCATCTCGCAAAAAAGGAAATTCGAAACGTTATCAAAATGTAAACTCGCTAACAAAGGCTGTTCGGGAACGATGAAGCGGAACAACTCCACTTCCCAAATATTAATCCAATATTAATTAATATGCTACAGGCTCAACTTCTCCAAGACAACAGTCGGAAAATTATAAAATATTTGGATCATACATATTCTTTTTTTCTGCTGATTCCGGAAGAAACTATGAAAATTCAAATACTTATTGTATACAGGGCTTCTCACGGTGAGCGTTAATTAGACGTTTCTGGCAAACCAGACAACGGATCATTCTGAAAATTTCACCATATGCATAAATTAATATGATCTACACGCTCAGAAGTTAGAGACGATGCGGCGTTGCCGCTTCTACTATAAAGTGGCGGGTACTTTGATTTTTCAAACGGAACACCCTGTATATAATATCATATTATGATTTCTTATCACTTTGTCAGCAACTCCATGTACTATTTCCCTATACCTATCTGTTACCGTTTAGAAGACATAAATTAATTTCGATTTTTTTTACCAAACATGTACTTTTATAAACGCTGATAATCTTGAACTCTCTGGTACTGAGATGATCAAATTCGAAATGGAGTGGAGTGATACCATGAGAATCTTCACTTCGAGTCATGTTTTTATTTGGCTCACACAGGGTATTTACCAAATGCAGATACTTTGTTCACATGAAAAAATGAGTGGAAGTCAATTTTTCCAAATGGAACACCCTGTATATTTCCACATTCTCGAACTCTACATTCAATTTCAGATTGACTTTGTTCAGATAATCCTATTTCTATTTCGAACCGTTTTCGAGATAAACTGTTTCAAACAGAAACTGACGTGGTTTCCTTTTATTTATCACTTATATTTGAAATTTAACAGATTCCGTTCGATGTTCTCTCATCAGTCACAAATAAAACAATGAATAAATAATCATTAAAATACTCTTCAACCATCAAATTAAACTTCCCTTCAAACAATAGTTTTATTAACGCTGACACACGAACTGAAAATAATTTCATGAATTAGTAAGTTAATTCAATTGTAAGTGTATTTCAGAATATGTTCGACCACATCTCCACCTCTACTTGAACAAACGTGTAATCTCTTCAAAAGATTTTCATGTGTAGCGCTTCTGATTGAGTCTGGAGTTAAAATATTGAAAGCAGTTCTAACTCTCGATTTCATATCTTCCATTGTTGTTACTGGGTTGGAGTAAACCATATTTTTAATGAAACCCCACACAAAATATTCTGATGGATTGCTATCTGGTGTTCCAGGAGGCCAACGAAAAGGTCCATTATTACCAATCCATCTGTCTTCGAAGATTTCAGTTAAAGCTTCGCATACTGAACGAGAATTATGGGGTGGAGCACCATCCATTTGGTACCATACACGTTCTCTTCCTGGCCTTTCATTTAAAATCATTTGAATTCCATTTCTCAGTGAATCTTCATATTTTGTTGCATTCAAATTATCATCATAAAACTCGATATAAAAAGTTGACCCATCCTTTATGGCACAAAATACATTAAATTGCCATATTTCTTGAGAACCCCTTTGGCGAACGACATGAGGATTTTCTGGCGCCCAATAATGACTGTTGTGTCTATCGAAAACTCCATTTTTTGTAAACTTGGCCTCATCTGTCCATATGATATTGTCAAGGAAATGTTCATCCTCTTGAGTCTTGACAAGTAACCATTCAAAGAATTCCACTCTACGAGGCAAATCAGTCTCTTTCAGATGTTGGACACAGTAGAATATATAGGGTTGCCATTTGTGCTTATTAGGAATGCGATAAATTGTTACGTAGGGTATACCTGCTATCTCCCTTTCAGCCTCGTGTAGAGAAGCATTTGGAAATTCATGAAAAAATCCCAAAACTGTTATGCCATTGTCATTATCATCCACTTCGGCTTTCTACGAATGATTTTTGGACGAAAGGTTCCATTCAACCTACAGTTTTTTAGTACTCCATTTATCACATCATTATTCGGCTTCGGAAGTTGTGGATATCTTCCATGAAATACTCGGCATGTTCTACTTGCAATTCTATTGCACCCACAATAATTTATTAATAACTTCAAGAAATCTTCATTACTGTAACCTAATCTTGACATTTTTTTATTATAATTGGTATCACAATCAGTCAAAACCACCAACGAAAGTTTGACTTTTCAAAATTGGATCATTCATTTTTCCAAAGCACACTATTGAAAAATATTAATTTGCAATGTTGTACGGTAGAGACACTCAATACCTCAATGCATACAAATTGTAACTTTTTCTAAGGTACATATCAATTTCGAATTGACTGATTTGGGACTGTTTAAAAACTAAATCAGAGAGAAATATTACGTAGTATAAAATAGATGTTAAATTTTAAAAATAAGTGATGAATACAAGGAAACCACGTTATTTTCTGTATGAAACAGTTTATCTCGAAAACGGTTCGAAATCGAAATTGGATTATCTAAACAAAGTGAATTTGAAATTGGATGAAGAGCTTCAAAAATGTGGAAATATACAAAGTGTTCCATTTGAAAAAATTGACTTCCACTCATTTTTCCATGTGAACAAAGTATCTGCATTTTTTAAAGACCCTGTATGAGGCAAATAAAAATATGACTTGAAGGGAAGATCCTCATGGTATCACTCCACTCCATTTCGAATTTGATCGTCTTAGTACGAGAGAGTTCAAGATTATCAGCGTTTATAAAAGTACATGTTTGGTAAAAAAAAATCGAAATTAATTTATATCTTCTAAACGGTAACAGATAGGTATGGGGAAATAGAATATGAAGTTGTTGACAAAGTGATAAGAAATCATAATATGATATTATATACACGGTGTTCCATTTGAAAAATCAAAGGAGCCGCTACTTTATAGTAGAAGCGGCAACGTCGCATCGTCTAAAATATTTTAGGCGTATAGATTAATATTTCAACTAATTAAAGATAGAAACAATTCCTTATATGAATTTTCCCAAATTTTAAATGAAAAATTAAATTAAATTATGCATACTGAGAAATTTTCAGGTCTGGTTTCCAGAAACGTCTAATTAACGCTCATCGTGAAAAGCCCTGTATAATATTGTTTGAGATAGAATATCTCAAATCCAATTAAAACTTTTTTCTAGAAACAAATGACCTTTCAAATAGGAGAAATAAATCGATTATATATATGAACATTAGATTAGATTAGATTTGCTCATGGGGCTAGGACCCACTTCACCGCGACCTTTGCAGGTCCATTGTGTATGCCCTCATGTTATGTTAGAGTTTCCTGTCCAGACCCGTCCTTGTAAATAGACTCCATAGGCCAGACCTACGAACATACTCACATCCATGTACAAACATGATTTGGATTCAATCGTCAACAGTATTTTATCTAACAACTAACTAACTAACTCTCAAAACAATCTGATGCCTTTGTATTTCTATACCTGTTTCTATATAGAATCCTTGTATATATTTTTTTTTCACTGTATTTTGAAGATGATTCCTTCCAAAAACATGTCAAGGATTATTCTTGGGAAATAAGTTGCACCATGGCAGAATTCCAGCAAAAGATATCCTTTATATCTTCATGGCATTGAATAGATGAAAAAATATCAAAGAATCCTGGTTTCAGAAGTTCTTGTATGATCTAGTGAAATTTGAAAACCTCATATATCATAAAAAAAGTTAAAAAAATTTGAGACTCGATTAAGACTGTTCGAATTGTCCTGGTAGTCTTTCAAAAGTATCTCACACTGAGAACCATTCCATCCCTAGACTGACTTCATGTGGAAATGATCAGAAACTGCTTATTTATCACAATTTCAGACGTTAATACATTCAATATCAAATTACCTACACTGGTACACAAATTTAATTATCCACTATTGCTAGAGATATGATTTTGTTCAAAGTTAACGAAAGTTTTGTGTTTCTGAAGGCAACAAACTGTTGTCGGAAAATTTGGAATATTTTGGAAGTTTTTGAAAATAATTTCAAAAAATGGTCCAACCTTTTTTTTGGCGATAGAGTCCCAATCATTAGTATTATGAAGAACATGCTCACAAACAAAAGTATTCACTTCACTAAATAATTCTCACCAAACTAGGTTAACAAAACCACGACACGTATTTCGCTATATAATAGTTTCTTCAGGTGGGTTCCCAACAAACATTTTAAGTAAAATTTACGTCATTTCGACCTTCAATAGGTCAGCGCCCAAATTGGCGAAGGTAATTCTTACGTTATAATCACCTTGAATTCATCAATATGGGGAAGAAAATGGAAGTAATTAAGAAGTCGAAAATTGGGCAATTAAGACATTTTGCCTGATAAGTCGAAGGCATAAATAGGTAAAATTTCCTTCAGAATGGTAAACATTCAGTCATTTCCACCTATTTTAGGTTATAAACACTATATTAAAACAAACAGTAGAAGGTTAGAAGAAGATAATAAATGTTGACTGCATCTTAACCCACGTGTTCATTCGTAAAAGCTTTGAAGATGAACATGGCGTATGCAAAAAGAATACTCAAGAAACTTACAGCAGAGAATGATGTATGCAAGTGATGGTTTCGCATTCACATCTAGTTCGGATTTTATTTGCGATACAAACTCCTCTGTGATAATGTTGAATTTAACTTATGTAAAACAGTGGGCCCCTTCAAAATATCAAATTTGTATGGAAAAAATTCATAAGATTAAGTGTACTTCCTCAACTTTTTTCATCAAACACTGCTGAAACTAATATCATAGATGAAGTATGTATATACATATCATATTCACCAATTTTTTGACTATCTATCATTGAAATATAGTCGATTCAAGAAAATTATGGATTATTTTTGCAATGGCGGAAATGCTTCAGGCCAAAAGATATTGCGTCTATCCCTTATAGGACCTTTAAGTCGCATTTTCCTAAAATTTCAACTTTGAGAACACATAGGCCTCATAGAAAGTCGAAAGTAACCTTTGATCCTGACTTTGAAGTCCATTTTCCTTATCTTGGGATTTCAGATCCTTTCACATTGGGGTCACCTGATGAAATACAAATTTTTTATGGGATGTTTTTTCATGCGATATGTCTATACGTTACGTATAAACTTATGAGGTTTTTATTCGATATTCTGAGCAGAAACACTAAAATTATCATTTTGATTCCTGATACGGAGAAAACATAAACATTATTTTCTACTTCTTGTTGATGGTAAAACCAAGTATCTCTGATCAGCCTATTTTTTTTAAATTTTATTCATACACCATCCAACAGCCGAAGCCATTTACAGGATGGGAAAAAACATTAGATATAGTATAAATTAATCTATAGAATAAAAATCAAAACACTTCACACTATCAATTGGAGAGAGATATGCAAGTCAGTACATACACTGAAAAAAAACTTCTTGTGATTGAAGAAAAAAAGTTTATATACTGATTTGCCTACTACCAGTCAGTATAACACTGAGAAATTCTACAGCAATGCTGTTTTTATATCAGCAACTTCACAATGGAGAATATCAAAGGAATCTTGAGAAGACATATAATCTGAACAAATTCTATACATGGGTGAGAATCGAAGTAAGTTAGTATGAGGTGTGTGAAGATAAAAGGAAGATTTCTCTCTCACTGGCAATCGAGGAACATGTATATCAATGAGAGATAGTAAATGAGGACAATAAAGTTTGTTATTGAGTAATTTGTGTAGAAAACTACACCACTAGAAGTACGGCGAGAAACCAATAAGGAGATTTCAAATCTGCTTGATAGTGTTAATTGAGGTAATCCTCTATCTGGATGATTACCATCGGTCTTGTACCAAAGGTGTTTGATAAATTTCCGCTGAATATTTCCAATGTTATTTGCATGAATATCATATCCAGGACTCCAGACAACCGATGCTTACTCCAGTTTGGACCTAGCGAAAGCATTGAAAATTAACTTCAAGGATTAATTTTGTTCCATTGATTTTGAATTCCTTATGATGAAGCCCAGTGTTTCTAAGCTTTAGCGACCGTTTCAGTTATATGATCAACAAAGGTTAGCTTAGCATCAAGGATCACACCCAAGTCCTTGAACTGATAACATATATCTGAATTATTATCGATATGGTAGGTATACTCAATTATATGTTTTTTTCTCGTGAAGGACATATATTTACACTTTTTTATGTTGAGGGGCAATAAGTTAGAATTACACCAGATGTTAAGTCTTCCAAGATCCTCTTGAAGTAATGTACAATCCTGGAGGTAATTAATTGTCGTGAATAGTTTACAATCGTCAGCAAATAATAAAACATTGGACTGCAGGGTCAGGCAGATGTCATATATGAAGATGGTAAACAAAAGAGGTCCCAGAATTGATCCCTGTGGAACACCAGATGAAGCTGATATTTCAGTAGACTTGAACCCACGATACTGAACATGCAGTTTTCTGTTCGTCAAATATGACATGAAGAAATCGATCAGTTTTGTAGTGAGTCCAAAGCAGGAGAGTTTACTCAGCAGTAACCCATGGTCGAGTCGATCGAAAGCTTTCAAAAAATCTGTATATATATAACATCTACCAGCTTACCGCTGTCCAAAGTACGAATGTACGTCACAGTATGCCAAAGAAACCTCATCAGGATTGTTGTGCAATTCTCCAAATTTGAGGCATTATGATCGATCTCAGATGAGTAGGAGAAGTCTAATGAGAACTGTCCCAGTCCCAAACCATTTGATGAAGTACCCTGATAAACAAGAGGAAGAAAAAGCACCCAGTAAACGGAAATACATTTTTAAATTATTATTCAAAACAACCTATTCTTCGACGTTCCGATCAACCTCAACCAGGGGATACCAAGGAGTTGGAGAAGGAGTCTAATGACAACCCGACCCAAACTCCATGAGTCCCAAAGTTGATGGCTAACAGAATCTTGGAGATGCCAATCAAATAAGTCATTTTCAGGCTTTTATTCTGGTGGAGGATTGAGGAAACTTGGGACATACCAGCTGGCAGTGAAAGAAATACCACAATTTTAATAATTCAAAATTCTCAAATCCCTCAGGAGTCTGGAGCTTAGGTAGAGATCCAATTAGGTACCAATTACCGTGATCATCTGCGAAAAGTAGGGAGACCTGAAAAAGAAATCAGACAGATCCACATGTTATTAGATGTAGACAAAACTGCTGTATTTTCGGGGATAACGAAATGGTAGTAAAATATGGAAAATATTCAGCCACTCTCAGGATAGTAAATGTAATTTCAATATTTTTTTGCGAGGTTCATTGAATGTTTTTTTTTCAATGATGACACACGATCAATATTATAATTTTCGGCAGCCTTTTAATTCCTCTATCTATCATACTGTTCTTGAATTCTTGACATTTCATATATAACACATCAATATCTGCAAAAGCTTCCATGTCAGTTCTCCAAGATTCTTCTTGAATTCTTAAAAGCTTCACCACTACTTGCGAGCAATATCTATGATGAAAAAATGTGACGTATTCAAAATTTCAAATTAAATAAATTTTACTCGGCATTCACATGCATTCAAATGTAGGTTATATCTTCCTATTACAAGAAAAATACAAGGAAAAGTTGGCTAGCATATTTTCCATATATGGACAAGTTCCATTATTTTCGAAAGAATCTCCTGGAGAGATGATTTCGGCAGTTTCAAGAATACTGGCATAAACTGAGAATACTGGAGAAACTCTGGCAGAAACGGAAACGACAATCCTCCAGAATATTTAGGGTCCACATACGGGATCAAAAATAGCTTTGAAACGTTACGGCAGAATTTGAAACTAACCACGTATACCATCCGCCCAGATGGGTCATAAACAAAGGACTTGGCGCAGATATAAGTGAGTTTCTAGGCATCGATAAAATTTGCTGAAATTCCAGTATGTGACACCCAAGGTATATTAGATTAATCCTACGCGACCACGATAGCAATTGCATGAGTTGATACCGGGTGTAATCGAAACTATAAATTTTTTTTCATGTAATAAGCGATTTTAATATAATATTTTATAATGCCATTATCAAGATCATAGTGCAAAATTGACATCTATGGAGGAATGCGTTCATATCACCATATTAAAAAATTAAATCTACCCCCATTCAGTGGTAGTTTGTACCTGTGGTTTTTCTAAAAACCCTGCCGACCAGGAATTTCCAGCTGAAATATTTCATTTGAAACGCTGAAATGTAGTTTGCATAAAACATATTTTTTGGGCCACCATGAAAAATTCAAATCAGTCTCCCCATAAGGGTAGTTTATATCTGCGTTTTTTCGAGAAATTTTTTGTTGATTATTTGTGTTATCAAAAAATTGCAATCAGTCCCTTCATGGGGTAGTTTATACTTGATATTTTTGGAAAAACTTTGCTAACCGGGGGTATCCAATGAATATATTTGATTGAAACGCTGGAATTTAATGTCACAAAACATATTATTCATGCCAATATAAGGAAAATGCATATCAGCTACCTTGTATAAACCACCCTAATTCTATACTTTATACAATTTTTCGAAAAACTGCTGTTAGAGACAACAAATATCAGAAAATGAACCATATAATATAATTGCAAGATTAAATGAAAATTGAATTCCAATATATACCTCCAATTAAATAATTTTAGCTGAATCCGCATAGGAAATAGAATATAGATCAGAATTAACCAGTACAATTTAAATCTTAAAAATTTTCAAAAAAATATAAATGGAATGCAACTTAAACAGACAATGGTCAATTTCGACGACAATAGTCACATTTGTAAGGGAACTAATGCGAATTTTTTCCATGATGGCACAAATAATATGTTTCGTGCAATCATATTCCGGCATTTCATTGGAATATCTAGTGGATACCTCCGGTCAGCAAAGTTCTTCGAGAAAAGTATGAACTATCCTTATGAGGGGTCTGATTTGTATTTTTCCTGTGGGTGCAAAAAATATATTATGTGCAATCATTTTTCCATTTCACTAAATTAGCTTCACCAAAAACTCCCGGTCAGTAAAAAATTTCGAAAAGTCACCTAATATTATTGTTGATAAGATGAAGCTGATTTTCACCCATTTCTATCCCATCGGAGATTGCCAAAAGAAAATATTTGAATTTTATTTGCATTTGACAACTGTCACTGTTAGTCAAGTATATGAGAGTAATAAAGCGCTACATTTAAAGAGTACCGTTTAAATAGAATAATGGTCAACTAAACTGTCACATATATAACACGAGGAGTTATGTCTTTCATATAAAGACAGGCAAAAAGTTATGGAAAATAGACGACAACTGAAAGGCAGTGGCGTGGTCATCAGAGAAGATTTAAGCAAAACATAACTGGACTTGATGAAATCAGCAGCAAACAAATATTCATACAGAAATGTATATGGTCAATGAACGGTGAAGTTTTTATTAATGATAGCGGCAGGAAGAAGAAAATAGTCAAACTGAATGATTTAATCTGAAAGAAGGTGAGATAGTATGTGAATATAAGCGATAGCACAACTATGCGAAACTACTTCGATCTACAACATCTTTTGAATGCACACACACAAACCATAAACTTTTTAGTTTCTGATAATATTGTATTTCTTTTTTAATTTTTTTGCTCTTTTTCTCTTTTGTTTTTGTAAAAATAACTATTTGTGTTGCATATACATATATAGCTAATTATAGACACCAGCGGAAATGGAAAATATGTCATGTTATTATCAGAATTTTAGGGGTCTGAGAACAAAGTTGAATCACTTCAAACTAAATACCGAAGGTGGAAACTATGACCTGATACTGGGAACAGAAACATGGTGAATGAATCTATCTATAGTCAAATTCATTAAAGGTATGAAAGTTAGATGCGATAGGAATCCACATATAACGAATAAAGAAAGAGGAGGAGTTATGATAGGGGTGAGTAAAAAATTTAAAGTTGTAGACTGGGTAAAAAAAGAAAGTGATTTCGATGCTCTATATGTTAAAGTCAATGTTAAAACAATCGTGATAGCTCTTTTTGTGGTATATTTCCCTCCGAAATCAACTGCTGATACTTACAAAGATTTTTTTTATTTTTATGAACAAACGGTCGATGATAACAGAAATGTGTATGCCACTGGGGACTTTAACCTACCAAATCTGAAATCTCAGTTAACGTCTCGAATAGGATCGGATGACAGACATCAGACATTTCTAGACTCCACAGACTTACATGCTTTGGAACAGATGAACGAGGTCCTCAATAATAATAATCGAAAACTTGATCTAGTGTTAACAGCTACTGAAAACGGCGAATCACTCGAAGTAACCAAATCTGAATTCCCAGTGCTAGACGAAGATGCAAACCACCCATAATTGATATTGAACTTGATATGAGTGAACATAGGGAAGATAATACCGATTTCGAAACTGAAACGTTTTACAATTTCCAAAGACGCGATTTCGTACAGCTCACGTATAGAATCAGAGATATTGACTGGACTGCACTGTTTGAAATAGAATATGTCAATGACGCGGTTGATTTTTTTCACAGTAAAATATATAATGTATTTAATGAAATAGTACCTCGAACGAAAAAAAAAAAGTTTCCTGTTTGGTTTAATAATGAGGTAAAAAACTGTTTGAAACGAAAGAATGAACTAAGAAAGCTCAAAGATATATCTAACCATCATATGCAGCTATATGTTGGAGAGAGACGAACTTTAAAAAAACTAATTGATAATAGTTATAAGGAATACATAAAAAATATTGAGAGCTCCATCAAAGTAGACCCCAAGCTTTTTTGGTCATTGACGAAAAGCAATAAAAAAACTAACAATTCATCCCCCATGCTCAAGTTACGGAGCTCACAAGTGAAAGAGTAGTATGCAGATTCGTTCGGGGAATATTTCAAATCAGTCTACAGTATTAATCAGGCATCCTACGACCTCAATTTTGAAGGTGATATTGGAAGTCACTTTTCAATCAATGAAGTAACAGATAGCGATTATTTGGCAGCCTTAAAAAAACTTAAACCAAAAAAATCTGCAGGATCGATAGGATCCCACCTTACATTATTAAAGGATGTGGGGGATGGCTGAAACAACCTCTTCTTCATATTTATAATATATCGATCGAAACTAATACATTCCCGGACTTATGGAAGGAAGTATTAGCCTTTTCATAAGGCTGGGAAGGTCGCGGACATTGAAAATTATAGGCCTATAGGAGTGCTATGTGCTATTGCGAAGCTGTTTGAACAGATTATTCATACGAAGGTGTGGAAGGGTCTAGGCGAAAACATATGTGATGAACAGCACGGTTTTGTCCCAAAATAGTCGACCTCAACAAACTTACTAACATTCACTCATCATGTACTCAACCATCTAGATAACAATAAACAAGTTGATATTATCTACACAGATTTCCAAAAGGCATTTGCTAAAGTTATTCATGATGTGATATGAGAAAAGTTCCATGGAAATGGCGCTGATACCCGAACACTCAAACTCTTGGCCCCGTACTTGAACAACCGATACTTCAGAGTCAAATATGGTGGTAATTGTTTAGGGAAATTTTGCGCAAACTCAGGGGTCTCTCAAGGATCAAACCTTGGTCAATTGATTTTTTTTATATTTATAAATGACCTAACACAAAATATAAAGTACTCTGAGTGTCTGTTGTTCGCAGACGATCTGAAATTTAATAGAGAGGTCGAAACTTTGCAAGACTGTCAAATTACAAGAGGACATCGATAGTGTCCATCGATGGAGTATTAAAAATGAACTCCCATTCAATACATTCAAGTGTATTATACTGTCGTGTACTCGAGAACTCATCAAGACAATATGCAATTACTCGATGAACGGTGTTCCATTATCCAGGGTGGAAACTGTAAAAGATTTGAGTATATACTATAACTCCACTCTTTCGTATAAACCACATTTTGATCACATGGCATCCCATGCACTACGGACTATGGGTTTTGTAATGAGACAAAGTACACATTTGAATGACACCAAAGCGATCACCATCTTTATAATACTCTGGTCCGACCAAAACTCGAATATGGTGCTGTAGTCTGGCATCCTTGTCATCTGGTTCATAAGAATAGGTTAGGAAAAATTCAAAACAGATTCCTTATATTTCTATATTACAAGGAATACAAAGTATACCCAGACTATAATATAGTCAGGTCTGTAGCACTAAGAAATGAATTCAAAATACCCAGTCTAGATAATAGAAGACAGGCAAGTATAGTAATGATGTGTTATAAAATCTTTAAAAAAATATTATAATTGCCATTACCTGAGGTCCTTACTCAGAAAAAGAACTCCAAACAGATCAACGAGACTTGTTCAGTTCTTCGACGTACCATACGTATCAACAAGAAACTGTTCACCCATCATTACAATGATCAAAACAACAAACAACTTCCTGCTATTGTCAGAGCTCAATTTTGTTCTCCCTCCCAAACAAGTATACCATGGTGTAAAAACATACTTTTCAAACCCAGAATAACTACTGTTTTGTTTCCTCTCTATCGCTTTTTCTAATATTTAATTTCTCTTTTGCGACGCCTATGTATAGTATATGTATGGTTTATGCCTAAGTATAGTAGCCCGATACAATATTACTATTATCAGTAGACGTAAGAACCCCTATAAATTAGTATAAGACTGTATTCACACTTGTTCTACAAAAAAAAATATTATTTTCATGTAATAAGTTTATATTTAAAAAAAAGAATAAATAAATATTATTTTCAAGTTTATCAATCACGAGACTGAATTGTTTGTTATAAAGTTTATTCTCTTATATTTGTTCCCTTAATCAGCAGTTTTTCGAAAAATCACAAGTGTAAACTATATTACAAGGTAGATCATGTGAATTTTTCCTAATAATATATTTTGTGCGATCATATTCCAGCGTTTCAATAAAAAATTCATGCATTGGATTCCTCCGGTCAGCAAAGTTCTTGTAGTGATCCCAAATCAAAAGTACCCCCATGAGTTGACTGATTGGAATTTTTTATGGTGGCACAAATAATATGTTTTATGCAATCATTTCCTACCGTTCCAATGGATTATATTTACAGGAAATCCTCGGTCAACGAAGTTCCTCGTAAAATCGCAAGTATAAGCTACCCTTATGTAGAAACGGATTTGAATTTTTTTATGGTGACACGAAACATATGTTTTGTGCAATCTACCTTTCAGCGTCTCAATGGAATGGGAAAATCCCCGGTCAGGTATCAGAAAAATCACAAGTATATCCCACCCCTAAATGGGGTGGATTGAATTTTCCAATATGGTGGCACGAAGGCATTCCTTCATAGTGTAAAAAGGTCTCTCCCCCTACTATCCAACTTTGGCGCCTTTCACTATTCTCGGTTATCCTCGGGCGCCACCTTTTGGTTCATAGTGGACAAGGCCACTTTTGCTCCGGGCAGTTTCAGTGAAAAAAAACACTCCAGGGGTCAGTTTGGTCGTGACAATGTAACGGAGCCAGCAAGGCAGGCTTTAATTGCCTTTAACTGGGTTTCAAACCTGAGTGGCGACTGCGCACTAGGTGTTCAAATTCTACTCGAAATAGTAAATGAAAGAATACTCTACAAACAGGATAAACAGGTATATCAATATAATAGATACAGGCAGGGCGGCTGGCGGCAGCCTCAAGTTATCACAACAAATAAGCAACTGGCAATCACTATATACAGAGAAAAGCAGAAAGGGTGTTTCCAAGCTGGCGGGGTAAATTCAGCGACCAAGAAGTTCATGCGGTGGAGGGGATATCGTATGGACTCGTATGCAGAGATTACCAGCGCAGCATTGAAATGAATATGTGCCTCTTACGGCTATGGTTCGATCATTCGCACATCGCATCTATGGTACTTACAAATATTTCCTGATGTCTTTTACCTGATATTACATATTTATCCAAACTCCGATCTCACTGCTTCGGCAAGGCTCGGGACCGTCGTAGACTGCTTCGGTATCTGGCTCACACTCGGGATACTAGTGATCGGACGCGTGACTGCTACTGCTTGGCTCGGCAAGCTACTCAACCTTCGAAATTTGTCGAAACGGAATTACAGTCAGCTTCTCCTTCTCTTTGCGGATTCCTCTCGACCGAATTTTGACGCGCGCCGTTTCGTGGACTCTGTCGATCGAGATCCAAATTATATTTTCCAAGTATAATTACCCAGCTTGTAAAATCCACGTGATGTGGCGTCAGCTCGTAGAGTGCGCTTTTGTTTCGAGTGGACTGCTGTCTGTGGCATCTATCGGATGACTGAAATCCGTCGTCGGCGTTTGTACATAGCCCAGCTGGCTCGATGGAAATGTTTTCTCGAGAGTCGCTGGCTGGCGCAGGTGATACTCGAGCGTGCTTTATATATACGCGCCGCGGTGATCTACGGAGGGTGTGTAGTCTATTTATTGGGGTAGGTGTAATCCACGGATTTATCACGAATACGAATGGTATTTCTAGACCTACTATTAATGTCAAGATGAATGTAAATCCTCACAGGGAGCTCTTGGTTGATAAATATAGCGGAAAAATAGTAACTTCGTTACAATAGATGTCAATTTTGCATTGTGATTTTCATAATTCCATTATTATATTGAAATCACTCATTCCATGACAAGAAAATATAAAGTTTCAATTACATCCTGTATCAACTAATGCAACTATTCGAATCTGAAGGGGTTGAGGATTCATCTGGTTATTCTTCAGATTGCCGTGGGTGCATTGATACTACACTTCTGCAGAATATCCAGTCATCTAACTGATGGAACTGACGCCGGAGATATGCAGACCTATCAGTCTTACATCATTTATCTTAAAAACATTAGAAATATTGCTGGACAGTTATAAAACAGACAAAATATCCAAGGATGAATCCCCAAGTGAACCGTCAATATACATACCTACCAGGAAAGCCTACGTGTTCCACATTTCATAATCTCAACAAGCTACCCTCGAAGTACTGAGGCACAAATAAATAGCCTCGGCATTCTTAATACTGACGAATACACAAAACAGAAAGGAAATCTCACCAAGCGTCCACAAGTAGGGAAAAAATGTGAAATATTTACTCTGGGATATAATATGATTATGGTTGAGGCTACACAAGACAACAATAATAAATGATCTTTTGACTATTCGATAAAATTTTCACACTCAGAAAAACTACATACAAAGCCTTATCGCCTTGAAGGTAGTAGAATGAACTAGATAACGAATATATATATATATATATATATATAGGAATGGGAGAAACGTATTTCGGGCTTTCGGCCCTCATCAGTACGGTGAAAAAGTGCAAGCCAGCCGCACATTTGTGGTTTCGGTTAGCAGACCCTGCAGTCCAGGGCAACAACTACATATAATATACAATAGGATCCATCTTCAGAAATCCCAAGGACCGTTCACCACTAGAGTGCCAAGGAGTCTATGAAGTACCATGTGGAAATTGTGAAAAGACATAGGCCAAACAAATAAATGATGAGAGAGAGAAGGAAACCGATGGCGACGATCGTGCTCAATCGACTTACCACCATTAAAAATTGAAGAGCCCAAAAACATCAGTCGAGTTGAAAACAATCGAATTTTTCACCTGATCACCTGAAGATTGCAAATGTGAATTTGCCTAAACGTTGTGAAATCGGACCTTTGAGGACCAAGAACACATAACGCGGACAGAAACCCGAGAAACTATCTCGAAACGTCGTTTTGAATGAAGCTATTGACTGATAATGACTTTTATTCTGAGAAACTGGATAAATTATATATATATATATATATATATATATATATATATATATATATATATATATATATATATATATATATATATATATATATATATATATATATATATATAATATATAAATATATATATATATACATATATATATATATAT
Organism: Gonioctena quinquepunctata; assembly: GCA_018342105.1. Classification (NCBI taxonomy): domain Eukaryota; kingdom Metazoa; phylum Arthropoda; class Insecta; order Coleoptera; family Chrysomelidae; genus Gonioctena; species Gonioctena quinquepunctata. The sequence continues at coordinate 29,265 of JAFIRS010005600.1, forward strand.
AATATATATATATATATATATATATACAGTGCTTCTCAAAAGACCCCCCCGCTTATTTTTGGAACGATTATACATAAACAAGTGAAATTTGGAAACGGAATATTAAAAGTTGTAAACTTCCCTACTAGTGACGATAGATGACGAAATCGTCAAAGATGACGTCACACGGCCATTGTGACCAATAATTTTAAATGGAACCCTACGGCAAGCGACACCTCTTTCAAGAGGTATCGGAAAAACCTATTCATTGATACCTATTTTGTTTGTGCTTATGGCAGTTTCAATGGCTCATCAGTTAACATTAAAATTTAAATTCCATTCAGTATGATATCCATTACAGATTTAAGAATCAGTATCTACTCAAAGAAATTGCTCGAAGTGACCTCCATTTACTTCCTGACAGTGAAATATGCTATTTCCAAACTCTTCTCGTACTTTTGCAAATGTGTCTGCGGAAACAGCCTCACATTCTGCAACAATACTTTGTTTTGAAACGTCAATATTGTCAGGTTCAGTGGCGTAAACGTTCGATTCAAGGTAACCCCCCAGAAAAAATCCAAAGGTGTGAGGTCTGGTGATCGAGCTGGCCATTTCGTTGAACCTCGTCGTCCAATCCATCTACCACGATACTCTTCATCCAAATACCGTCTTACTGCACCGTAATAGTGTGGAGGAGCACCATCCTGTTGGAATGTTATTTCCAAATTGCCGAATTCATCTGGATTATCTCCCGAAATTTCAAGGATTAACGGTTCTATCGTGTTTTGCAACAGCTCCTGATAAACCTCACCAGTTAAATTAGTATTTGAAAGAAGAGGCCCAACGATGTGGTTTTCCAGGATACCTGCCCAAACATTCACTTTCTGGGGAAAGTGGGTATGTGTTTCACGAAACAGGTGAGGATTTGCGTCACTCCAATACCTCACATTCTGTGTATTTACATTTCCATTAAGCTAGAAAATACGTTCGTCACTAAAACAAATTGTTTTGACATAGTCTGGCTGTTGGCTAATTTTAGTTTCCATATTTTCACAAAATTCTAGTCTTTGGTCTGGGTCGTCGTCTGAGAGTTGAAATTTGTTTTTTTTTCAACACCCTGTGTACTGTACTTCGACTGACTTCACAGGTAGATGCAATGTGAGTTGTTGAAGAAGGATTAACTATTACTTCTGCCAGTATATCAATTTTTTTCTCATCAGAAATTTGTGGTCTGTCGTTTCGCATCATTAATACTACCCGTTGTTCCAAACTTTCGAAGAAGCTCCCTTAAATAAGTCCTCGAAACGGGGCGATCGGGAAACCTATCATTAAAAATGCGTTCTGCTGCATGAATATTTTGTCCAGTTTCACCAAGAATTAGGATCGCTGTTACTTTATCACCCATTTCGCTGCTTGAAGCACTCAAACGTTCGGCTCACAACAGTTTAACAAATTATTAAAATGTACAAAAATATTAAAAGTACCAAATGCTGCTAAAACAGTTAAACATTCGATCAACAATACACAAATTATTAAATGTAGGAAAACTTGGACAATTACAAAAACGTCGAATTAGGAAGACTAACAAAAACGTCAGCTTATTTGACAGCTATCCAGAGGCGGAGCTTGAATTTGGAATTTTAGTAGATATTAACTGATTTAATTCATCACAGCTTTGCGTTTTTTGGTAGCGAGTTGCCAAAACTGCCATAAACACAAACAAAATTAGTATAATTACAATAAAGGTCATTATCAGTCAATAGCTTCATTGAAAACGACGTTTCGACATTTGTATTTGTCATTTCCAGGTTAAAACTAAAACAATTTAAGACATCCAATATAACAACATATAGTGTACATAATTGCATCAAAACACGATCGTTTCAAATGAAGCTATTGACTGATAATGATGACCTCTATTCTGAGAAACTGGAGAAAATAAATAAACATTTATGGTCAAGAAAATCAAAAAGTATATATATATATATATATATATATTTGGATTGGAGGTTCTTAGGTTTTGGATTCATAAAATCAAACTAAATCTTCAGAAAATAGACGTTTCGCCCCTGGCCAGGGGCTTCATCAGTATTTTTTTGATCATAATTTACAATTTCAGGTGTAAGGCCTTTGGTGCTCAAAGATAAAAAGGGGCGGAAGGGGGGGGGGGTATAAGGATGCAACGTTATTTATATAATGAAATGGGGGCCATGTTGGGGTTGGGTATAACCCTATAGGTATGTCTATGAATAAAAAGTTATGTACCTTGGCTCCAATTGCACACAGTTATGAGGGGTTTCATTTATTGTGTGTTATGTTTTCAACCGTTGAAGTGATTGTGTGATCTTTATTGTTAGAATGATAAGTACGTTTTAGTAGATTATAATCTCGTTGTATGTACTGGGCCAATCAATGAAGTAAGTGTTGAATGACATATTTGGGGGATTTGGTTTGATAGCATGTATTGTTGGTACTACTGTTCTTCATTCCAGTTGACCTGTGTTAGTATTATAAGGGTAGAGGCGTAACAAACTAATGGTTGGTGTGATTCCTGAATGATTCCTGGATGCGACATGTTAATTTTCAACATGCTTTTATACTTTTTAGTTTTGTTTTTAATTTTATTTTACTTTTAGTGTGTGATGAATCTGACTTAGGTTATTGATGTCGGTTCTCTTCATTGCGCATTTACTTTTTTTAGGTATATCATTCCTCTGGGCTAATACATCAGTATTAGTGAAGTCTGGGTTATGATTGTCTGTAATAATATGTTGGTTTGGACCTGTGCTTCAATTTCTCATAAAGTTGTGGCCGTTAATTCTATTTTCTGAGAATTGTGTTGTCATTCCGTTATATTCCTTGACGCAGTCGTTACATGGTATGCTATAAATGAGGTTTGATTTTTTCACTGTAGGGTCTATACTTCTCAATGGGGGATATAATTGTTTGAGTAGATTATAGGATTTTTAACATGTGTGAATATTATGTTTTCTTAGAATGTTTTCAATGTTTCCAGATGGGTCTGGGATGTATGGTATCGTTGTGAAACTATTTGATAGAGTGTTGTGTTGTGTTGTATAATATGTGTGTGCGTTCTTTTATGACTTCATTCATGAGATTTAAGGGGTAACTATTATTTACCAATATTTTTCGGACTTTCTCTAATGCAGCATTTCTAAAGGAAGGGCAGCTCTATCTGTTAAACCGATTATTACACTATTTTTCTGTGATAGCGGGTGGTTGGAGTTGTAATTAAGAAATCTTTCTGACCAGGTGAGTTTGGTGTATCATGCTATTATTATATGATTATTACTCTTCATTAATGCCATATCAAGAAAGTTTATTTGATTGTGTTGTTTTTTTTTTCTATTGTGAATTGTAGTTTCGGGTGAAAGTTGTTGAATGCGTTGAGGAGTTCATTTACTTCATTTATAGGTACGGCAGTTATGCAGTCGGCAACCAAACGTTTAAAGAACGGTAACTTGAATCAAAGATTATTTATTACTGTTTCTTCCAAATGTTCCATAACTAATTGAGCTATTGAACTTGAAATGTGGGAGCCCATCGCGCAGCCATTTATTTGTCGATGAAAGTTGTTGTTGTATTGAAAATAATCAGTTGATGAGGTTTGTAGCATTAATGAATTCTTTTTTGTTATAGGGGTGTGCTCTTCTAATGATTGCCATTTTTTTTCCATTGTGGTTTTAACAAGTTCATTAGGGATATCGGTGTACAGCGTCACGATATCCAGTAAAATTTATACATGGTGATCGGGAATAGTGATATCGTTTATGAATTTTTTGAATGAGAAAGAGTCTCTCATATAATATTCATTCAGTCCTACTATTTTGGAGATACTATTGCTGGGAAATTTTGGAAGTTTGTAGAAGGGTGATTGGATAGTTGATACTATGAGTCTAAGGGGGTAGCCATCTTTGTGTAGTTTGTGAAGTCCATCTTTTTTGGGATGTAGCATTATTAATTCACACAATCATTTCAACGATTGGAAACAAAACACACGAAAATGCAACCCCTCAAAACTGTGTGCAATTGTGACCAAGGTACGTAACTTTTTATTTAAAGACATACCTATAATGTTGAACTCAACCCCAACATAGCCCCCTTATATTATATGAATAACTTTGCACCCTCATACACACCCCCCTTTTTTATTTTTCAGCACCAAATGCCTCATACCTCAAATTATGATTAAAGAAATACTGAAGAAGCCCCTGGCCAGGGGCGAAACGTCTATTTCCTGAAGATTCAGTTTAATTTTATGAATCCAAAACCTAAGAACCTCCAAACCAAAAAAATATACACCAGGATTTATATATATTTATATATATATATATATATATATATATATATATATATATACTATATATATATATATATATATGTATATATATATATATATACGACTCGAGGATATTGGGGTTTGCAGCAAAGGAAAAAGGAAAATCTTTTAAGATTATTCCAAGCTTTCGGGAGTATTCATTCCCATCATCAGGGAGACTACAATAGGGGAACAATACAAGTGAGTTATTTTTTTTGTTATTACAATTTTCATTATTACATCTATTTTGGGGTTGGTTTCCATGATGTTACACAAAATTTGTATTGTTCGTACATTGTGAATCCAGGTAAAATGAAAAAAAAAGTTTAAGTTGAGTTAGTTGTTGTAAGTTAAAAAAATTAAAATTGTGAAAAACTATACTGAAGGTAATATCACCAATTACAATTTCAATGAACTCCAGTATAGTTCTTTACAATTTCAATGTGTTTTACAACTATTAACTTAACTTGAGCTTTCTTCTTCATTTTATCTGGATTCATAATGTACGAACAATACAAATTTTGTTTAACATCATGGAAACCAACCTCAAACTAGATGTGAGTTACAATATGAACTGAAATTACAAAGAAAATCACTCACCTGTATTGTTCCCTATTGTAGTCTCCCTGATGATGGGAATAAATACTCCCGAAAGCTGGAATAATCTGAAAAGAAATTTCTTTTTCCTTTGTGGGAAACCCCAATATCCTCATAGTTCGCCTTCCACCAAATTGTGATCACGAGAGTTCCATTGAAAAGCCCTGTATATTCCTAATGAGAAACCCAGATTGTAAATATGAACATCGAAAACATTGAACGCTTTGAAGAATTAAAACCCAGACAAACTGCACGTCGACTGCCGTTAAATATTCCAGAAAGCACTTTTTTTCGTTAAGAGCCACTGAAAATGAATTAATTATTCAAGTTATCAGTTGATAGCTTTATGAGGGCTGTCATGAATTCAAACATGATGGTTTCGTGAGAGAACCCCGCTGTGGAGGTGTTCATATAGTTCATTATCAGGGAAATGTCGGTGGATGAATGATACGGAAAGTTTCGGGGATTAAATGGAGAAAGCATCGAATCCACTAAGCTAGATTCGAACAACTTTTCCTAATTGGATTCCACAGCGAAAATTGGATTCCACTCCTAAATGAAAAAATCATAATCAAAACAGGGGTGTGCAACTTATTACCATATCATTAAGGATAATATTGGTTGAGTTTGGCAAATCTCGGATATTTTGGAGAATTCATCATGAAAATAAGAGTGTCTGTAGAGTTCCTCGAAATAATTGAAGACAGTATAATTGAATTCATTTTATAAACACCAGCGTTTTGATTTCCAGTGTTATTGGAAAGCATCAAAAACATTTTGAGTCGAATAACAATTAATTTATTTATTTATTTATTGCGGGATACAAACAGTACTAGCCCAAAAAAAAATGTATCCTCTAAGTAGTTATAGAAATAACAATAAAAGAAAAAAATATTAGTATTAAATGAGAATTATAAGAAAAATAATTATGAGAAAATAATTATTGGAAATACAAATATATGTGATTTATACGAAAAACTATTGTTTGAGATACAACTTGGCAGATATTCAGTGGTACTCTAATTGTAAAAAGTGCGATTTCAGAATGTTTTGGAATTTGTAGAAGCTATTTGCAGATATGTCGATGCTGGTGGAACTTGACAATATATTTTAGGACTGTGTAGAGGGGAGTTTAGAAAATAGTTTGTTTTTGCCTGCTCGGTAAAGAATAGAAGAGTTTGGCGATTGTTGTAGACTGGTGTAGCAAATCGAATCTGAGAAACTATTTCGATTGCATCAATTTTGCTATTTACGACTTTATAAAGAAATTTCACATCTGTAATTTTCCTCCGGTGCGCGAGTGAGATGAGATTTAGTTCTTTTCGAACGTTGCACCTTTCATTGATATGTGGGAAGCATTTCAAGTTTTTGGGCATAAATATTATAAAGAGGGTTCCAGATTACTGAGCCATAAGTCAGAATGCTATTAACGTAGGACATATACAGTGTTCTGAAGGTTCTGGGATTTCTCAGTTCATAGCAGGATCTGATTATAAAGCCCAGCATCTTGTTAGCCTTCTTGGAGACGCTACATAAGTGCTGGTCGAATAACAATTTGGAGTCGAGGACTATACCGAGGTCTTTTACTTGCTTGACGGTTTCTAGCTTTTTATTTGAGATTTCATATGAGGTTGGTATTATTGTTGAGTTTCTACTGAAAGTAATGTGGTAGCATTTGGTTAGATTGAGGTAGAGGCTATTGTCTTTACAGTACTCAGAAAGCATATCTAGATCTTTCTGAATAAGTATCGCATTGTTAGGGCAAGTGACAGGAAAAACTACTTTCAGGTCATCTGCGTACATGAGAAATCTGGAGGAGTGAAAACACTCGCTTATATCATTAATATAGATGTTGAACAGCAGGGGTCCCAATGAGATCCCTGAGGAATGCCGGACGTAACCAGAACATTATCTGATTTTTGATTGTTCATAGTAACTGTTTGGTACCTGCCTCTGATATACGAACTTAGCCATTCAAGAAGTGCTTCGTGCACACCAAATCTCGCAAGCTTCGAGAGTAAAATTGAATGATCGATTTTGTCGAAAGCCTTTGCTGAAATCGGTCTACACAGAGTCAACCTGAGCTCTGCGATTCATATTCTTTAATATATATTATGTGTATATGAATAGATTCGAGTCTACAGAACGGTCTGTGATAAAGCCGTGTTGCTGGATATTCAATATGTTCTTTGTATCAAAAAACAAGAAGTCAAAAATAATACTTTCTAATATTTTAGCAATGATAGATAGTTTTGAAATGGGCCTGTAATTTTCGATAATGTGTCTATCCCCAGATTTAAATATAGGTGTGATATATGCAGTTTTCCAGATTTGTGGAAAGTATCCTTCACTCAATGACTTGTTGTATAATATGTACAGGGGTTCCGTTAGATAAAGAGAGGCTTTTTTTTAAAACACGTTGGAACATCGTCTGGACCAGGTCCTTTATTAGGTAGACTATTGAGTTTTTTCATGATGTCGTTCTGGTTGATGCTATAATTTGTGATATTTGAGAGTGTATTATTTGGAATTTCTACTTGAACATTGAGCTGAGGGATGAACACCGAGGAAAAATACTTTAAAAATGCATTGCAAATGTCTTGCTCATCAACAATTGATTCGTTATTGTATTTTATGCTATCAGGAGTTTTTTTCGATTTTCTTTTGTTTTTGATGAATTGCCAAATGTGTTTCGGATTACTCACTATATTTTCTTCAACTGTGCGTAGATAGTTTTTGTAATCTTCGTCGATGACGTGTTTCGATCGTCCTCTTAATAGTTTGAAAGTTAAATAGTCAAGATCATTCTGAAATTTTTTCCAACGTTTGTGATATTTAATTTTTTCCTTATTTACTTTTAAAGTGGATATAGAAAACCAGGTGAGATATGATTTACAATAGTTTGGCTTTTTTGAGATGATTTCACGTATTAAATCATAAATAATAGAGTAAAATCTTTCAACTGCGTTTTCGGTATCCAAATTTACGAAATCCGCATTCCAATCGACGTCACTAAGGGTGCGGTTGATTGAGACATAGTTAGCATTATTAAAATTATAATTGTGGTTATTACCGTTTTTTCTGCGAATTGGCTGGGCGCAGTTGATGTAAAATTCGATTGTGGTCTGGTTTGGGTCTTCGGGCACCAGAGGAAATTTACATATATTGATATTTCTTATATTGCAATTGTTATCGAAAATTAAGTCTAAAGTGTTACTTGATACGTTCAAAAAGCTGTTATATTGGTTAAGACCCGTTAGGGATACGGTGTCAATGAATGAACTGAAACGTTGGTTGTTGAAATTCTCAGGTTTGCAGAAATTATTGATTGGATCTGGCACCCACTGTATATCTGGCAAGTTGAAATCTCCGCATAGAATAAACATATCATTAGGGTTATTCAACACTATGTCATTCAGTTTAGAACAAAACATATTCAGTGCAGTTACGTCTCCTGGAGGAATGTAGACACAGCCAATATGGCACTTTGGGGCACTATCATTTGGAATTATGATTACCCACATATCTTCTGCCTCAGAGTTCCATAAGGTCTCTGAAACACTTCTAATATTTTTGTTAACAGCAATGACGACACCTCCACTGGTTACTTTACTGCAAGAAGTGTTTTCTCGATCTCGACGATAGACGTTGAAGAAATCAGGAAAAAGTCAATCATAATATCAATGTTCAATGGATTACTTATTTACAATTTTTAGGAGCCACTCCATCGCTGCACTCATATATACATTACCATTATTTCTGCACCCTACGATCCTAGGGGAACATAAATAAAATAACTGATAAAAACACTTTTTAAAGACAAGCTTCTATTTTAGCAGTGTATTAAAAATGAATTTGAGTCATCGCTGACAATGATTTAATTATTTTCTGTTGAATTATTTGGTTTCAAAAAGCTTGTAACGCAAGTGTTCATAAAAGTAGGTACCAATTAATTTGATTGGGCAGTTATTGGTTGGTAAGAGAGAAGCTTGTCTTAATGGAAGCTTGTCTTAAAAAAGGTTTTTTTAATAATTATTTTATTTTTTGCTTTTTAGTTGGTTCGCCTTAATCTGTTTATTTCTAACAGAACATCGTTATTACAAGGTCTCCGCCCTGTAAGTCGCCATCTTGAATCTATAGATTATGACAAAAAATTCATAATCTCCGATTCTAAAAACCCCACATACCAATTTTGAATGAAATTGCCATAATCAGAGAACTCGTTCTCCATCTTGGAGCGCCATCTTGAATTTATAAATTTTGACAAATATTTGATAATTCCGCCCCGAAGCCCCGCATACCAATTTTGATCGAATTGGGTCATAATCACAGAACTCGTTCTCCATCTTGGGGCTCAATTTATGAATTTCGACAAAAAATTCATAATTTCCGTCCCCGAAAAGCCCCGCATACCAATTTTGATCCGAATTGGACGATAATCACAGAATGAGTCCACCATCTTGGAGCCGCCATATCGAATTTATGAATTTTGAAATTATTAATCTCCGACCCCGAAAACCCCTATATATACACTAATTTTGAATCAAATCGGACCATAAAAACAAATCTGGTCCGCCATTTTGGTTTTTTCCTCTTTCAAAAATTTCATAATGCATTGTCACCGTAATTATGAACACCTACCAAATTTCAAATAATTCGGACGACTTCACTTGCAATATTTAACCCTAACTAACGAACGAACGAACTAATAACAGTGAAACTAAATGAAAGCTTGTAAAATGATATTGTCATTATTATTCCCCTAGACTCTCTTGATCGAGCGATTGTAAAAATGTTGTTTATTTTTTATTCTCCTGTATAAATCATCATGAACTTATATATGAATATTTCCATAACCCATACCACTGTAATGTGTTTTTCCCCTCTTCTTCCATATACAACTGTGACTGATGACACGTTTGGGAGTCAGACATAAAATGCACCCGTTTGAAAGTTTTCGCGATTTATAAAAGGATCGGAAACAGAGAACAAAAGCTATTTTTGTTCTCCACAGAAATACGAATCTGCTGTTCGATTGATGTCGTTGGGATTCATTTGAAATTCTTCACATATTTCCATTTCGAATGCGCCCACTTCTATTCTTGATTTGATATGTCTAAGCAATCGATGAATTTCGTCTTCTGAAGTATCTCCATCAGCGCATTTTTCAATATTGGTATTGGTAATGATGATATGTATGATTGGACCTTATTTTATATGGGTAATATAGAATTATTATTTACCAAAAACATGCTGACAAAAAAAAACTTTTTAACAAAAAATTAAACCGACGAAATACGGAACCGAAAAGTAAAATATAAAATAAACCTTCTTAGTCTTGATAACTAAGCTCCTAAACTAAGCCAAACAAACAAGAAAATGAAATAGGTAAGGCGTGAAATGATGGCATCGAGTTGTGCGGTGACATTCTGATAATTTTTTTGAAGTAATTTAATGATCATCGTTGATTGTTCGGTTGACGCCGACTCAAAATTAATTACTTACATCAGTTTAGGAGTTAGTTATTGAGACTAAGAAGGTTTATTTTATTTTTTACTTTTCAGTTCCGTATTCCGTCAGTTTAATTCTTTGTCAAAAAGTTTTTATTTTTCAATTTTTTGTGGCCGAAATCATCTAATTACTACCTACTTGTTTTTGGATTACTTCCAAAATACTTACTCACCCTCCTTACTTCAACTATTAATAATAATAATAATAATAATGATAATAATAATAATAATAATAATATACTTTAATCAACAACACGTTATCAAAACCATTACAATGATGTCCATAACAAATTGACGAGAGCGTCAGTAAATGAAAGATACACAGTAAACATAGAAGACAAGAAATATAACATAAATTATGAATAAAACACGAATACCGACGAACCACAGATATATAAATGTATACAACTAGACATACAGTGGTCCCAACAACCTCTTATGAAAAAGTCAAGTGTGTAAAAGTTCTTTCGAGTCAAGAAGTCTTTGAGCCAATTTTTGAAAATGAGAATATTTGGCGCACTTTGCACTTCTTTAGGTGAATTATTATAGATTCTGCAGCCATTGTAGTACAAGTTTCTTTGGTAATACTTGGTTGAGTGCTTTGCCGGAAGTAAATTGTTCATAAATCTGGTAGAGTAATTATGCTTCGATCTATTGCAGCAAAACAATGAAAGATTCTTATGAAGATAGCACGATATTTCGTATATGTAAGTATCAACTACAGTTAAAATTGTATTATTTTTATAAGAGTGTCCCCAGGGAAGATAACAGAGGATTCTCAACGCAGATTTTTGTTGAATCAATATTCTTGAACAATCAGTGCCAGCTCCCCAATTCATGATGCCATATCGAATTTGAGAGTGAAAATTCGCATAATACAGAGTGAGGAGTATCTTTTGACTGCAGTGCTCCTTCAATGACCCCAAGGCATAGCAAGCAGATCTCAATTTATCACATAGATTATGTATGTGAGATTCCCAGTTTAACTTTTGATCAAAGATAACTCCCAAGATCATGACATCGTTTTGAAAAATGAAATTATATGTGTTATTGTTACATAGCGTTTGATTGTGTCCTCGATGGAAAATAATAGAAATCTTTTTTTCCTCAATCAAATTGATGAAATTTTTTTCTGACCATAATAAACACCGAGTGTATACCTCTTCAGCAGTAGCCATTGTCCGATCGATGCTAGTTTCCGTAATTAGGAAATTAGTGTTATCGGCATAACAAACCATATTTACATTTGGAATACCTTCGAAGAAAGTTTTGAGGTCGTTGGCAAAAATTATATATAAGAGATGTCCTAAAATGGACCCCTGAGGCACCCCTTGACTAAAAAAAGGGTTTGACTGAAACTGTTGTTGATTTGCACTGCTTGCTTACGATTTGTTAGGTACGATTTAATGGAATCTAGTGGTATGCCTCAAACGCCATATCGGTTCAGTTTCTCAAGTGAGAGATAACACAATCGAAAGCTCGAGAAAAATTAATACATAAACCAAGGGGAATCAACTTTGACTCAATGGCATTGACAATCTGAATATTCAAATCTGTTAAAGCTGTATCAACGCCCCTTTTTTTCACGAATCCGTGTTGATTACTGGAAATTATATTATTTCTCAAACAAAAGTTTGACAGTTGTTCATTTAGGGCTATTTCAAAAAGCTTTGATATGCTTGACAGCAATGTAATCGCTCTGTAATTGGAGTACTCATTCGTGTCACCTTTTTTATAAAGTGGCCTAATAACGGAAGATTTCAGTTTGTTAGGGAAAGCGCCTTGGGTGAAACTTAAATTTATCAAGAAAGTGAGGACACTGCTGATACCATATTTACACCGCTTCAAAATGTTGTTCGATATATGGTCCAGACCACTAGAATTGGACGGTTTCAGTCTGTTTATGAAACCGACTACCTCAGGCTCAGTCACCGGCGCCAAAAAAAAATGATTTGTCATTAAGTTGAATATTCGACGTTAGAAATTCTACATCATTTTCACCTTTATCAGTTGCAAGACTGAAATGTCTTAGAAAATTATTGGCGACTACCTCATCATCGAGTTGTTCATCATTTTGTATTATTTTCAAATTAGCTGCTTTTTTTTACCTTGTATTTCCGAAATGATGTTCCACGTTACTTTCGTTTTTTTTGTTGAAGAATTTATTTTATTATCAATGTGACTACATTTTGCTTTAGATAGTTCCAAAGATTATTGTTTGTTCAGTTCCTTGCAATGATTTTTTAGCTCCGGGTATTTCTCAGACAAATCTGAAAACAAGCACATTTTACTCCTCAACCTACACAAATCCTCGTTCATCCACTCTTTTTTTTTCTTTGTCTCCTATTGCTATATTTGATTATGGGAAGAAAGAGATTGAAGTAATGAGATATGATACTGCTGAAACGTTCAAAAGCAATATTTATATCGTTATTAGAGATCTCTAACCAGGTTTCTTCACACAGGAAATTATTGAACCTCTCTATGTTTTCGGAATTCATATTTCTACCAATTTCATATCGGTTATCTTGTTTTTTAGGTTCTTCAACGTATGATATGTTGATAATTTGACAATGATGATCAGAAATTCCATAATCAATGTTGAGAATTTTATAATTTTCCAGGGAATCAGAGATGATAAAATTATCCAAGCATGTGCTGGATGTTTCGGTAATCCTTGTTGGCGTGAGAACAGTGATCCCTAATCCGTAAGATGCAACTGTTTCAGAGAGCAGGCACAGACTGTTATCAGTTCCTAGAAAATGTATATTGGAGTCTCCACCTATCACCATATTTTTGCCTTTTTTTATGTAAAAATCTATGAACATTGTGAAGCTATCAAGAAACATGTTATAATAACTGCCTGGCTGTCTATAGATCACGGCAATAATAAGATTGCGACAAGTGACCTCAATGCAGCAGCACTCAAAAACCCCCACACCAGAGAACTGTGACACATCAATTGGTTTGATTCCTAACATTGAGTTTTGTACATAAATTGCCGTACCGCCGCGTGCAAGTAGCTGGCGAGAGTAAAAAGTTGTCATGCAAAAACCATCAATCATCTGCTCCTTAATTTGTTCAGACGATTGCCAATGTTCTGATAATAACAGAATGTCTAGATTCTTACTATCTAAAATTGATTCTAGTTTGAGTATTTTATTAGAGAGACACCTCACATTCTGGTGCATGATATTAAGTGAGCGTTTGGAAATATTGACAGAATTTTTCCTGTTACTTGAAGGATTATTCAGTTGGTGTAAATCACTAGACTTTGTATTTCTGGTTGTTTTAGAGGATGTTATGAATCTACAAGCAAGTTCTGCCTGTGAGGAAAATCCTGATCATTGTCATCATTAGTGATTAGAACCGTATTTTGTCCTTTTCATACCTCAAGTCGTTCAGCTGCCATGTTGGGACATTCCACTGTTTCGATAAAATTTAAATTATTATTTCGTTTCTCGATGCCTGTTTTCTCAATCAACAGCGAAATTTTATATTTACTCAACATTTGTCCATATGAATTATTAATGTTCAGCCATGATACTGCTATTTTATTATACTTATTGAATACTTCAAGAAAATCATTGAATTTTTTATTAAAATTGGTTATTCAATCAGTATGTAAATCAGTGAGCATTGGCGTAGACAAAAATATGACATTGGTATTATACATTTTCAATTTATGATTCATATTTCTGATGCTTGGGTATTTATTCCTTTAGAAATCATTTCTTCCTGCCATTATAATTACTAGATCCTGACACGTAAAACTAAGGGTCAAATTCTCAATATTATCGATTACCTTATCATAAGTCGGTCCCGGTTTTATTATACTAGAAATATATATGTCTTCATTGATGAATCTTCTACGCAGCTCGTTATTCAGCCTTCTCCCGGTCTCGTCAGCTGATATGAGAATTTTCCTGAGTCTGGGCATGCTAATTTTTTTGGTTAATGTTTATCTCACGTATTTAACATCGCTCGGAGCTTTCATTAGAATATTTGACTGGGTTAATTTTAGTTATTCGAGAGCGGTTTTATTTTTTTCATTTTCATGCAGTATTGTTGTCTTTAAATCATGAAATTTAGCATTTTCAACCTTTATTTTTTCAAGTCCTTTCTTTAAATTTTGGTTCATTTCATTAACTTTTTCATGTTCAATATGAAGTTTCCTGAGTTGGGAGTTCAACGTGGTAGAGTATGCCTCTTGTTCTGCCATTTTTGTTTTACATTCGTACCCCTCCTCTGTATTAACTTTATTTTCGTTCTCGAGTATTCTAATACTAGCGATCATATTTCTATTTATCTCGTTCAATTCAGTTAAATCCTTTTCTAATTTTATGATAGCTTCCTGTTCATCTTTCGTGCCTCGTAGTAGATTTTCGTTTTCTTTTAGAGTAGTAATTTTAGTATTTAATTCATCAATTATCTTCAAATGGTTGTCAATTCTCTCCAATAATTCAGTCTCTGCTTCTATCACCGATACCTCAAAATTCTGAGAGCTTCTTTTGAGCCGTCCTAAATAGCTTTCTTTTTCTTCTAGAAGTGTTTGAAGTTTTGATAGTTCATCCGTCAGAGTTCATTTCGTCATGTTCTTTGAAGGTCTGACAATCTGTTGAACAGATAATTTTGTGCTGTCCCAGTTTGAACACATTTTTATTACAGCTTGGGTGAAAAACATTATGACAGACTACACAGGATAAGTTTCTGAAGTCTTAACCACAACATTGGAATTTACCATTCATTTTGAGACGCCCCTGTTCAGGTACTAGTCCTTATAACTACATGAAAGTACGTCGCCAGTTTTTATCGTGTGTATATTGACGACTTTTTTATGGATTTTGATGAAAAGATGGACCAGTGAGTGATGAATGTTGAAAGTCAGAATATAAATTGATATCATAACATGGATTTTATATTACCATAAGAAGAGACTCGTGTTCATTTACTTGCTGATACAAATTTGCACTTTTTCTTGGCCACGGTGCCTATTCAATATCACTTCGGAGTAGAGCGAACATTCACATTCACCTCTATCTCCTAGAATCATTACCATTTAAATAATATGATTATCTACTTTTACTATTTGTTGTACCGAACGCGTTGCTGTTGTCAGCTAAGCAAATACAAAAATGTTCAGCAGATTATCATTAGATGAAAAGTGTGACTGTGTGCACGTATCGATTGATCGATGAAAGAAAATTGTATTTCGTGCATAAAATGATTTATTCAATCGTAGCAAAGCGCTTTCGACCGTTAGGTCATCATCAGTGCGTACTCGTCAGGTGTACAAGAAGCCAAAAAGACCATAAAACATCTCATGATCAATGAAAATTGTATAGGTTTACATAACATACATGTTAAAATGAGTATTCTAGGCCAGGATGACACTAGAGATTAAAATTATTCTCTGTTTTCTCATTTCTTGTAAGAAACCATTATTTTGGTGTGATAGCTTGGGTCCAGCTATCACATCAAAATAATGGTTTCTTACAAGAAATGGGAAAAAAGAGAAAAATGTTAATCTCTAGTGTCATCCTGGCCTAGAATACTTATTTTAACATGTATGTTATGTAAACCTATACAATTTTCATTGATCATGAGATGTTTTATGTCTTTTGCCTTGGACTCGACTTCACCTTTATTCGAAAAATGGTTGAGCTTGTACACCTGACGAGTACGCACTGATGATGACCTAATGGTCGAAAGCGCTTTGCTACGATTGAATAAATTATTTTATGGACGAAATACGATTTTTTTTTATCGATTATCATTAGGACTCGACTTCACCTTTATTCGAAAAATGGTTGAGTGAACAATTGTTACCAAATATACCGCAAAATGTCGTTATTGTGATGTATCACTCACGTCGAAAGGGGGGAATACCCTCAAAAGGCCACGAAGGATGTATTACTACACTTTATTAAAAAACAAAATCTCGAAAAAAAATATGTCATTCGTTAAAATTGTGGTCATACACTGCTGAGATTACCTGCTCATCATTGTGCCCTCAACCCCATAGAATAAGTATGGGAATTTATGAAAAACCAATTGAGAAAGTCCAATCAATGTCGAAATCTAAGCGGAGAAGTGGTTGAAAACGTTAGGCAAATATTAAGTGAGGAATATAAAGATCTTTGGGCAGATTTAATTTCCAATGTGATCTCAAAATGATCTGAATATTCCCTTTTGCCATCCATTCAATGCGTTATTATAAACCCAAATGATTCTTTTGATTTGGAGAATTGTCCTTATGATGATCAAGGATGGAAATGAGTTTCCACGCATATTGTATTTTCTTGTTTTAGTTTCTTCCTCTCTCTCTCTCTCTCTCTCTCTCTCTCTCTCTTCATCTCTTAAATGCTGAAAGTGTTATTGTGTTTGTCATCTTTTACTTCATTTTTATAATTTCATACCCAATTAGAATTTTAATCAAATAGGTAATTTTTATGAAGCAAATACAATATTATTATTCTTCAGAACACTGAATAAACAGTAATGCTTATTTTGTATTTTTTGTATTCTACACTTTCCTGATACTTTTCGTATCTTAGATCTCAGATAGCCTAGTGATAACATATGACGGTTCCAAGCTCGGGCCGTGTCTTATTATCACCCAATAGACCAAACAATAAATGTAATTAATGGAAATACCTTCTGAATAGTTTATTAATTCCCTTTTATATAATGATAATTATATCAAGAAATGTTTAAAATGCTATCCATCAGGAAAGTTATTGAAATTTATTTCTATTGTATATTAGCGTAAGACGATTGGAATGAGTCAGTTGAACATTCATTTACTCCCATTTATTTTTTCTACACTTTTCTGTGGGTCCCAAGCTTAAAAAAAAAAGAATTGGATGGAAAATCAAAACAACAAATCATTGGAAATTCAGTTCTATTTTTTTTTTTCGGCACATTCAACTGACTCCGAAAGAACATACTGAAGCAAAAATAGTCAAAGTAACATGACATGACATGAAGTGAGAGACCAAATCTCCGCCTATGGTCGGCATATGCAGTTGAAGTGACAAATCCTATCATGGTCTGCTTGGGTTTATCAACCCATCCAATTGAGAATGGATACACTATGCTAGTTTCCATTTTCAACAAAATGAGGTCGTTCGGACCAATCAACTTTTTAAAAATAATTGGAAAAACACGCTCCACATTCCCATTTCGGATGCGCCTTCTTCCATTCTCGATTTGATAGTAAAAAAAAATGAGTTGATAAATATTCTGAAGTTAAACCGTTTTATTGTAAAGAAACATAATATTGACTTAAAAAAATTATTAGGTAGGTACCAGGTACCAGTCATCACACCACTCTCCTCATCAATATGAGGCATTCATCATGGGGCGTGTCGAAATTCTATTATTATATGCTTTCGATGCAACTTCTCAATGGACAACTTATGCAAAATGTGTGTAAAAGTAAATCCGTCACTATCATCGTGCGACATCACATATTTACTTATTTACTCGGGTAACGCTACGCCCCACGATTTTATTTCAGTCTTATCGAAGCCCTATAGTGATGAGGAGATTGGTGTGATGACTGGTACCTACCTAACTATTTCTAAGCTTTTATCTGCATCATTATCATGTTTCTTTACGTGAAACCGTTTAACTCAGAAAAAAATTACCTATTCAATTTCTTAACTTTTAGTACATTATCTGCATTATTAGGTTTCTCTGCAATAAAACCGTTTAACGTAAAAAAAAATGTGTACTTTTTTTTACAACAACACCCCCTACCCCCCGGAAATCCAAAAGGCCCAAGTCTTGAGGTGAGAACGCTAACAACATTTCATTTCAATCCATCCTAATGCCATACAGTCCTAGGCGAGCCTTAACCTTTGACCTCAACTTGGGTGGTGCACCGTTAACGACGTATCATTCAATACGATACGAAATCTTGACTTGGGTGGGGGATTCATGCTCGAACTACGATTCTAAGTTGACAAAGTCATTTGATTTGATAAGATACCCAGATTTCAGTTTTAATGTATTGACTATCTGAACTCTATGATCCACCATTTTGTTTCGGACGCCATCCTGGATTTTGATTTTTTTAATGGTGTACTGTATTCTACTCGTCAAGCCCTTTCATTTGATATCCATATTGAGTTGGTTGTATTGACTGTCTGAACTTTTTGCCCCATTTTTTTGGACGCCATCTTGGATTTGGAATTTTTCCATAGTGTACTGTATTCTACCAGTCGAGCTCTTTCATTCTATATCCCTATAGAGGGGGTTGTAAAAATATTTTTAATCTCCCATTTTGTGGCGGCGGCTTTCTTTGATTAACAATGATGCTGTATACACATAATTGTATTGTCATCAGAACTAAAGGTCTGTATCAAATTTCAGATCAATCGGTCGACAGCAAGGGGTAAAATTTCAATTACTAGATTTGACCCACACGAGACACAAACTAGGCAAGCTGAATAAAACCGTTTGAAAATCCGTTTGATAAAAACAAAATCGATGAACTTCCTCCGTTGAAGTATAGAAAATATCATTTAATGCATTTTTCAATTTTTGTATTTATTGTTATGATATGCAAGATGATACCAACTTTTATTTATACTTTCAATGACTAATGGAATCATCAGTACCTGAAAACCTGCTTATAGGAAGGCTGCAGACTGTGAGGTTCTTTGCTATGAATATTCATGCAACGCTCTTATGTGAATGAATTGTGCTTCTCAGATACTCCACACTTCTCTATTTCATTATGATATAGGGATACTAAACTAATTCATCTTCACTACTCATACTTATCTCCAGAATCACACCTATTGGAGACTTCGTAGAATTCAATCCCACATTTTCGTAGTGAAGTAAGACATTTGTTCTATGTAAAGTAGATGATATCCGCCTAAATTCATTACAAAATACCAAATTTCATCATTGCATGCTACTTGGGAGTAATTCAAATATAGTTTGGTGGAATCCATGATTGAAGTAAAGCAGAACATATCACAATATGATTTCCATTGAATTGGGTTCAAAATAATATGACACTTGTTTGAACCCACCTGGTTTTCAGAATTCTGTGGGGGTGGAGTGAAGTTCTTGTTTTTGTTTCCATTTTCAATTGCAATCGATACATTGAATTTTTCTTTTACAGTTCATTTGCACATTCCTGAGTTATAAGTTTCACAATTTCTCGAAACTTCTGACGGGTGGATTACTCATTTCCAATCCCTAATGTGACCAAATCTGAAGTTAATTCCATACAATAAAAAAAGAATCATCTGAATCGATTAACCTAGTACAAAGTTATGAGTGGTAGAATAGGTTAACGAATAAAAATTCAGTGGATGAACGATAAATATCCGCTTTTTTCCTACCCTTAAGGGTCCATTTTCCCAAATCAAATTGGGACCAACTTCGAGGAAGGTATGGCCTATTCGATAAGGAAAGAATCATCTAAATCAAACTACTCTGTAGAAAGTTATGCGTGGTCATACTTGAAAAAATATAAGCGTTGACAACAGAACCCCTCCTTTTTTTTCAGTTAAAAATGAGTATTTGGTTGGGAGTAATGGGCGGTAAGTGAATAGGGTGAGCTAGAGCTGATGGGTGTGAAAGGCATGTGGAGTGGCATTTCCGAAGGAACCACAAAAGGACCCATCGAAGCCTAGTCTCTGACATATGATATGCTTTGCTGTGCTACCATTTATTAACCGACGAAACCAAAAAGAAGGAGGTTCTCTATTCGACCCGTATTATTTTTTTTCCATCATACTTTTTTATGTATGATCACGCATAACTTTTTACTGAGGCGTCTGATTCCGATAATTATTCTTTCAGTGGATAGGGTGTACCTCGAATTTGGTCACATTTGAATTCAAAAGATGAAATCCACCCCTAAAGGTAGCGAAATGAAGGATATTGATCACTCACCCTCTGAATTCTGGTCCGTTAACCGATTCTATCAAGCATAACTTTGTACTGGGTTCTTCGATTTGGATGATTCTTTTTTATTAGATAGGGTATACCTCATAGTTGATCATATTTGGATTTTGAATGGAATTATCCACCCTTACGGGTAGAAAAATGGGGAATAATTGATTTTTCACTTGTGAACATTGCACACATATGTAGTTGACAATGACAGATCGCTTTTGTCATTATTTTTGTTCTCCTACATCCATCACAATCATTATATTCTATGAGAGGATGGAATGATATACAAAGTAATGAAATAAACTAACCAGAACAACAAAAATAATTTATATTGCAACAAATAGTAAAAGTAGATAATCATATTATTTAACTGGTAATAATAAATAATGATAAATTCATTTATTGTTAACAATAATAATAATAAGGTACAAGGTTTAAGATATATTAGATATGAAATCAATGAATATGATCTTTGTTTAAAATTTTTTTTTTTAAAAAAAATACTCGATAAGTAAATTAATACTTGTTTCGAGAAATAAACATAAGTAGGACTTATACATATATGTATAGAGGACATGTAGGACTCATTTGTATTAGGTATTTGTAGAACATAGAATAAATAATAAAGATTATAATTCATAGTATGTATAAGCAAGAATGAGTGCATGTTAAAACAGGTTACGTTTATTAGTATTTTGTTGATTAATAATGATAATAATAATAATAATAGTTGATAAGAAGTACAATTGGTCATTAGTCAAACGAAATATTATGTGTTCTCTGTTAAGTCCCTGTTTTGACGGTGTCAGGTAGCGAATTATACAGCTTGGGTGCCATGTATGAATTTGATCTTTTTGAAACCGACTTATGTACAACTGGGATTGTGAGGAGATGCCGTGTTCGTGTACAGTGAGTGTGGATAGGTATTTTGGCTGAGTGTCTGTTTTGCCTTATGTCAAATATCTTGGCTTCTGAGTATAGTAAGTTTAAACCGTATCTGTGTGAGTTTGACAATAACAGTTTCAGAAATCATTTTTGGGGTACTGTCAACAGAACGCCCAATAATTTCTCAGATATTTATTGGAAGGTCTTCATGAAGATGTTAACAGAGTGATAGGAAAGCCAAACCTATCCTGACAGAAATTATTGAGAATTTGAGCGACCATGAGAAAGCACAGGTCTTGGTCAAGATATCTATGAATGGACAACTCAAAAATTGTTGATAACTTTGTTTGTCAACTGAAATCAACGTTGAAGTGTACTTTCTGTGGCCATTGTTCTGTCTTTTTTGACCCCTTCTGGGACCTTTCACTTCATATTCCACAAAGAACTGGCCAGCTCAGACTGTCACAATGTTTCAATTCATTTACTATGGAAAAATCTTTGGATGGCGAACAGAAACCAACTTGTTGTAAATGTAAGGAAAAGATAAAATGCCCAGTCATTATTTATAAATAAATTTCCAAAATATTGGTAATTCATTTGAAACGATTTTCGCCGATGGATAGATTCAGGGGAAAATCAAATGTCACCATTGACTTTCCTCCTGAAGGATTAGACATGAGTAATTATTCAACAGATAACATAACTCCATGCTGCTACAACTTGTATGCTGTGTCCAATTATAGTGGAACATCCTATATCGGACACTACACGGCTTCCTGTATGCACCTTTATGCAGACACATAGCACGAGTACAATGACTCAAGAGTATCACTGATATCACCAGAATCCCTCATAAAGCATTCATCCTCTTCTATGAGCAATAGAGCACCAAATCATTTATGTGAATTTTTTTCTATTGTATTTTATTTTGTATTCAAAAGTTACTTGTTGCTATAATATTATATAAATTTACCCATCAAGCATAACCGCTTTCAGGGAATTTATGTAATCCATCTGTTGTTGCCATCTCAGGATGAGACTTCTAATTACCTTATGGTGCATTGCATGATAATTATCAATATATTCATTTTTAAATTTTTTCATTCTGCAGGTCCCTTCACAGAGGGGGCTATGTAAGAACTTTTTCTATATTGAAATTTCATTTTGACAAGTGATTACACTCTATGTCTAAAAACTAATTTATGATTCTTCATTCATTCAAGAAGACTATGTTCACGTTGAAAAGAGGATAACGTCACAAGATGACATATTGCAGCGTTGCCAATATGTGAAATATTTCGATTTTTCTATTTTTTTTTGTACTATTGAATATTGAGTATTGAAATCAGTAGAAATATATGGAGAACAATATATAATTTCTCAGTCTTCGTTAGTATCTTCTTTTACGTTGAATGTTTTACGATTTTTTTAATTTTTCGCTATATGGAAAATAAGTTAGGTAACATCGCATGCACTAGAGTTCCCGCCATGGGGATCACTATGTTGGAGGGATATAAAACATATATAAGAAGTAGGTTATGACAAGTAGAAGATTCAATTAAATTTTTGAAGAGCTTCAGGAAACCAGTAAAGATATATTGGCATTTGTAATTTCATACATTCAACGTATATACGGATATATATATATATATATATATATATTCACTGTATAATTTTAGTTTAGTTCTGATAGATATATGTTATTAATATAACTAACTTTTCTCCAGCAGTTAGTGGGAGTAAAGGTACTTCATTTTCTCGTTCTCTTTCAAAGTAGTCTATCGAAGACGCTACTATTTGTTGAGACTGTTTTGATAATGTTTGAGCCTATCGATATTGATTATACACAGGTCTTATCGAATAGAGAATACTGAAGAATCAAACGAAATAATACACAAACAGAACCATAAAAGTTACAGCTCTCAGACGAATGTCTTCTTGAGCCTTCGGTTCGGCAACGTCTAAACAGGCTGGCAAATTCCAAAATAAAATTTCACTAGTTTAACCGATATTTAACGCATTTCATTGAGAATTTCAACTTTGTTATGTTGGATATACAAAATTACCAAAAATGACGTCATTCTCTGCTATTAGCGTTGTTCCAGCCAGCATTTATAATTTTTAAACAATAACGTTCAGTATGGTTATTTCTCTGTGATGATGGCCATCGATGGCCTCTTTTCACACACTGGTTGTATAAACAATACTTATGGGTCTGAATTCCGGTTTCGCTTCCTGATTTTTCTCCATAGTTTTTCACTTTCTCATCGGTCAGTTGTGTTTCAGCTCTTCTAGAGTTCAGAACGGAATTCGTTTGAGCTGGATGGTGTTGAGAGCTGAGATGAAGATATCGGTTGGTATGTCTTTTTTCGCTATACAGTTACACATCCATAACATGGATATGACGAAGAAGACCACTTCCACAGCTTCCATAGTATTTTCATATATTTCATGATATTCTATATTTATTGATTATACAGTTTGAATCCAGAAATATCTCTGATTCTTGCCTTGAGAAGTCTAGAAAAACTAATTTCAGTTTGAAATGTCAAATCGATGAGTCCATGCGGATGATTTCAATTGAAAGTAATGATTCACTAGGCGAAATGTATCCTGTTTAGTCCCTTCTCAGATTTAATTCACTAAAACTTGGTTTACTCACAGTAGTATTTTTTGCAGAAATATTATTGGAACGAAGTTCCTTCACGCGGCTTGCGGTAGGTGTTGACTGGCAGAAAATGTTACGTTACGTATGCCCCCGAGGAACTGCGAAAAA
>JAFIRS010005601.1:0-53182 GCA_018342105.1 Gonioctena quinquepunctata
CGGGAGGGCAATGGAATATTATAATACCATCGTATTCCCCCTCTTTTTTTCTATCATTCCAGTGTGAAAAAGTTTCCTACCATCATCTATTTACCGAGCTATTGACCAAATAAAAAAAAAATATCGAATAATTATTTTCGCCTTTTTCGACGGGAGGTCAATAAAATTTGATGATACCATCTGTTCTCCCTTTTTTCTCATCATTCCATCATTTTGTTCGACGGGGCATTGAAATCAGATGATGCTATCAGTTTCTCGTAAATTTTTTTCCATCGGAAATAATTTTTCTCAGTTTTGAGGGAGTGCACAAAATTTCAATGATTCCAACGGGTCCTCCGTGTCTTTTTTTTATCAACATTTCACATCTTCAACAGGCCCTTTTCATCGTTAACCGGGCATCACACATAAAATAAAAAACTTATTCACGAAAATAATTACTTTTACTTGTTCCATATAATTCTTCATTGGGAGAACAAAAAAACTGAATAATTCATAAAAGGCGTGATTCAATTTCATACATACACCACCTTTCTCAAATAGTTCTTTACTCACTCATCAAGTTATTTTCTCAACCTGCCGAAAAATATTCAAAACTGAGAACAAGTCATACCAGATTCCATCCGAAATTTGGAACTTTATCTACAAATTTCCCCCAAAACCCAAATTTGACAGTCTTCACATCAAAAACTGTGGCTGGAAAAGTGTGGATATCTTTACACTAATTTAATTTTTTCTCAATAAATTAAAAACCAACTTTGAATATAATAATAATATCGCCTTTATTACTTCCATCAGTCATAAAATAATATAGTATAATAAATACTTATAAACTGATTCGTTAAAAAAATAAAACGGGATGTTCATAAAATCAGATGTGGAATCATCTGCGACTGAAAGATAAACTTTGTCACTATCTTCCATCGTCAAGAAAAACCCCTTTTTGTATCAATATTCAATTGAGAATTTTTCCCCTTTTCAATTTATAAACTATTAAATGAAATAAACGGCAAGTTCAACTCATGTGGTGGAAGTCACCACTGGTTGTTTTTCCCCGTAAACCCAGAAATATATATCGCAATGAGAGAAAAAGCAATGAATAAAGAGGGAAAAAAACACATTCACAAGTCTATGTGAAAATGGTTTAAAGGGGTCTATCAATAAGATATCAAATAACAGTCAGGTAGTATCAAGTTCGGATGTTTAGAAGAAATTTATTTAGGTCATGCTCAAATTGATGTAGCTTTTTTTTTTCATTTGACCCGAATGTCGTTGTAGATTTTACAAATTTGGAAAAGTGAAATATCTTAGAAAAATTGGAGGTATAATTCGCCCTTTTGGAATCTTACACGGTTAACATCGGTCCTGAAAGTTATTTTCTATGTAGGTAAGGGAACTTTATCTGAAATTTTTTTTGTGAAACGGGGTGCCAGCATGCATTTTTGTGATATAAGGGTGACTTCTGCAAACTATGAGTATATTTCTTCGTCAATTCAACACTCAAGCTGAAGAAAATTCTGTTCTTTTTTTATTCGCACAAGAATTCCTGAAAATTAACAGCGCCATGTGAAACGTCTACCCAAAACCCCACTCAGCAATATATGTGTAGAAACAATTATTTTTATGGTTCTTCCAAGTTCAAATTAATTCTATAAACTTTCTACCCGGGGGTTTTAAATGGTTTACCTAAAATACACAAACCTGAAATTCCTATAAGTCAGTTCTATTTTTTTGCAATTCGATCTTTAAACTAGCTTCTTAGCTTAATTATCTTATGGGGGTCAACTGAACCCTTTTCAATAAATAATTCTTTTGAACAAAATAAGGAATATTATTATTTCACAAAACCCCCTATTAGTTTCATTTGACGTCGTTAAAATTGTTTCCAGTATTCCCCTGATGAGTGTATCTTGTTAGTCCGGGAAACCTTTATTCCAGTCAACATACAATGCTCACATTGTCTGGGTATATACACGGTCTTTAGTCAGAACTTCTTTCCCGTTCAATTCTTTAAAATTTTTGAATAAAATCACACAGGTCAGTATGGGTTTTAAATATCACCTCTACTTGCAGAAATATTTATGAACAACCTTGAAAAAAAGTCGGGGAAAATTTTCAACATGTTGATAAAATAGTTTTTTTGGGATTGATATGTTGACGACTGTATTGTTTGTTTGTTGCCCCATAAGTGATATCAACACTTTAAACTTCTTCAACTCCTTACACCTTCCTATAAAATTCACCAGCGTTCCTGGATTTACTTATCAACAAAAACTAACAACAAGTTTTATTTTTTTCCCTTTATAGGAAACCCATCCATACAGAAAAATGGTTATCCCATCTACCAGTTACCATCCTAATGTTCTACAAACATGCAACTTTCAACTTCCCATTGACAGACTTTTCACTATTCATGTCAGATGAAAATTTCAATAATAGGGTTAATATCATCAAACAAATAGCTTTCAACAACGGTTTTCTCCCACCCTGTTAAACGAATATGACCAAATCTTTTAAAACCCCTCTTATTTCTTCTTTTTTCCCGGGAGATTCAGAAATTCCCCATTCACTTCATTTCCTTTCCTAGGCAAAGTTTCCTATGATTTTAGACATTTTTTTATTAGATTCAATAAAGATATTATCATCTCGTTTTACTCTTGCCACACCTATCAAAACATTTTGTAACACTAGAAAACATTCCTTTATATAACAGGTCTAGGGTTTATGATTTCTTTTTTCATTCCCAACTTGATTGCCCAATATATCGGTCAGAGGGAACAAGATTTTATAGAGTCAGGAACATGTCAAAATCATTGAAAAAAACCCTGATCCTAACATTCTCCCCAACCAACAGCTCATTTCAATCACATAATTAATTCCGAACACAATTTTCAAATTGTTAACCTGAATAACAATAAATCATCTCGTCAATATTTATTAAACGTTTCTTTCAATCATGCATGGGTCGCTGATGGTTCAGATTGTTTATTAATTAACTGATATCCGACATTCCTGATGTTTTATTATTGTATTTTTACTTGTATTTTTATATTTTTATATTAAGTGTGATCCTCGTTTAACAAATGGAGACTTTTATCGTATTAAATAATTTTTTACAATTTTACAATATTCTACTTTCCGAATCCCATGTAAGTAACAACTTATTTTTGGCTAAATCTATTCATTGATGTTACCCCCCTTTTTTTGGGGAATGTTGTTCCTTTTTTTTGGCTGATGATGGATTTTTATAGGTTCGAAACATGTACCCCTTTGATTAAGAGAAAAATAAACATTGTGGTGTATGACTAAGATTTTTCTTGGAACAAAGAAAAAAATTTGTTCATAGAAAAATACAAATTGTTGGTTCAAAAGGAGAACCCATACGGGAAAAAAAACCATTTTAAAAAGTCAAAATCCTTAATTCAATGGCTGGAGCTAACCAGACATGAGGCAAATTCATACAAGGGAAAAAACCATTTTTCCAAAATTTTTGCAAGTCTTTTTTTAGAAACATCAGAGAAATCATACAGGGGAAAAAAACTGTGATGCCCTGAATAAATGATAATTGTAAAATGCATTGATTCGAAAAGTTCACCAAAGGTGAAATACCATTCACCTTTTTCTAAATACCCTTCTTGACAAGACAAAGCCATAAAAGAATTAATGCCCCAAAAAAGATGTCATATAACCACGAAAATAGAAATAAGACCCTATAAATCATTCAAATTGGGAAAAAAAACACATTAAATGAACAATGAATAGGGATGACCTTGTAAGTTGTCATCTGGTCATCATAAATTTATAACAACAGTAATAAAGGTGACAGGTGACCAATTAATATTACGATAAATCACACACACAGCGATAAAAACGACGATTCTCCGACCACAAGAACAAGATTAATTACCCTGTGGAATGCATTGTAAACTATAAAGAGTTGACCACACGGATCAATTTTCATACGTGCATCAGACTTTCATCAGTTAACTTTTTTTTTATTAGAATCACGGCAGTGTTTGTGTCGTAACAAAGAAAGTATCAGACATACAACAATTTCAGTCAAGTTAAAAGGCTTTATTAGAAAAATAATAAAGTTACCTGATTAACAAATAGTGACTAGCAAGTAATTCATCGGGAAAACCCGTCGGAAAATTTTGAAGGTGTCAACTTCACCAAATTAAATAATCAGAATCAAAAGCAGATGTATCAAATCAAATTAAAGAAAAAAACCCTCCTCGCGGGGGTCGAACCCGACCTTCTCATCTCCCAGTCAGACGCTCCCACCAACTGGAAACTATTTGGGGACATAGAACCGCCGCATATTTTAATCATTTTTCCCATAATTTAATGTTAGTGTTAGAATGAATGGGAAAAGATCGAAAATACTTATCAATGGTCATCAAGACCTGTTACCTATCACTCTAACATCTCGTCGACGGGCGATTTCAGTAAAAGTTCTAGGAAGATGATTCCCCAAACCCCGATAAATTTTTTGCAAAATATAAAATTTAAGTGGAAAATTGCGTCCGTGAAAATACATGAAAAAAAAATTGTGGCATATTGACAAATTATTAAATTAAAAAAAAAACCATCCTCCGGGGTTAACCCGACCTTTTCATCTCTATCAGACCTCAAACTGGCTTTTAAAAAAAGGGAAGGAACATTTTTCCCAAATTTTTTGGGGGTTGAATGAATGGAAAGTTGAAAGTCATCAATGGTCATCAGACCTGTTACCTATCCTCTAACATCATCGTAGATGTAATTTTAAAAGTTCTAAGATGATCTCCAACCCTGATGTTTTGTAAATATATAAATGAATGGATTTTTGTCCTAAAAAAAGGAAAAAAGGTTTGGCAATTAAAAATTTTAAAGAAAAAAAAACTATCCTCAAGCGGGTCGAACCCACCCTTTTCTCTAGTCAGACCTCACCATCAGCTTTTGGGGACTGGAACCCCGATATTTTGTAATTTTTCCCATAATTTAATGTTAGTGTTAGAATGAATGGAAAAAAAACGAAATCTCGGTCAAAGACCTGTTCCATCCTTAAACATCGTCAACGTGACGATTTCAGTAAAATTCAGGAAGATGATTTCCCCCTGATAAGATTTTTAAATATATAAATGAATAAAAGGTCCTGAAAAATGAAAAAAAAAATTTGGAATTGGAAAATTATTTTAAAAAAAACCATCCTCAAGGGGTGAACCCCGACCTTTATTTAGTCAGACCTCTACCAAGGCTATTTGAGGGGGGAAAGCCCATTTTGAATCACCCAAATTTAATGTGGGGTTGAATGAAGGAAAGATCGAAATATTTTCAATGGCCATCAACACCCTTACCTATCATCTAACATCTTCGTCGAGGAAGATTTCAATAAAGTTTTTTTTTTTTAAATTTTAAAAATTTGTCCAATATGCCACAATTTTCCTTTTCTTTTTCCACGACTTTTCCATTTTTTTTATATATATATATATATAAATATATATATATATATATATATATATATATATATATAATGTCTGAAATTTTGATATGGGGGATTTTTTGTAATTAAAAAATTTATTTTTATGTTGGTTTTTGGGAAAAAATTCACATCTGAACTCGAATTATTTCTCTCTTAAAAACCAATAGGTCAATGTTGAAAAAAAAAATAAAATCTAGTGAAATCTCATTTAGCCTACAAAAAAATATGCTGATTCGAGTGGGATTGTTGGAACGGGGGATTCACCACCTGTTTGCTGGACCACCAGCAGATGATGGCCCCATCAAAGGGTTTAGATCAGCTAAGAGAGGTGTGGATTCGCCGCTTCGGCCAGCAGCTGAGTCAGTTTCGAGTCGATTCCCCTCGTCGTCAAGTGGTAGATCATTTTAGGAAATGATGACTGGTGGTTCAGCGATGTGGAAGGATGGACGAATGCCATGTTTGCGATGCTATTGTGATTTTGTTAGTAATGCGGAGGGGGGGGATGGACCCGGATGGGGTGGGACCTTGCATATCCGTAGACCCCGGGCCAGACGGTCCAGTGCAACAACCGGTAGAGGGCAAAATGATTGTCGAGGTGATGATAATGATGGCATCAAAAACGATGATGATGATGATGTCATCATGACAGACGATTAAGAGTGGAGTATACATTGGGATGTATATTCTGAAGGTTGGTACCCATAAGGATGGTGCGAGGTTGGGGCGCCATCCACGTGGGCGTGCGCCGGGCGTCACTCTCTACTCCATCAAGAATTGATTTTTGAATGTTATTTAAAAATACAACAGCTGTACATCAGAATGATGAGACCTGAAGAACATCGGGTGCTCACAATGATATATGACAAGTTTTTATATTTTTTTTCCAAATATTCAATATAACTTGGGAAAAGAGAACATAACGTTATGAAGTTGAGAATAAACAAAAAAATAACATCCAGTGAAATCACATTCATTCTTCACATGAAATATTCTTAAATTAATAATGGAAATGAGTCTATTTGAAACTTGAAATGATCGACTACATTCTTACTCCTGACTTACCCCCTCCACTCCTCTGGATTACTATAAATAAATTGAAACGTCGATCATTTCGTCACTTCAGGCCAATCCTACTGAGAGGGTGAACCGGACATTGAAGTCCATGCTAGCCATGTACGTATCGGATAATCATCGTACCTGGGATGTCAGTCTTCCACATATAAGCTGTGCGTTGAGAACTGCCGAGCACGAATTATTCCCCGTATTTTATCAATTTTGGACGTTCCATGGTTTTGTGTGGCGAAAAAAAAGTGAGTTATTTGACACCAATGAATATGATCCGGAAAGAACTCATCCCAAAGGATTCAAGAAGTTATTCACCGAAGTTCGACAGAGACTGGATGCTGCGGCAAGAGGAATGAGAAGACGTACAATCTGAGAAGACTTTCCGAGCAATTTTGGCCGAACCAACCAGTATGGCGTAAAAATTTCGTTCATTCGGACGCAGCAAAATTTTACACGGCAAAATTGGCACCAAAGTATGTGGGACCATTTTATATACAGAAAAGAATTTCGCCATGGACTTACAAACTAAGCGACAGCGATGGGAATTATAAAGGTATATGGAGCGCAAAGGACCTCAAGTCAGGGAGTGACGCTAGCGCTGATAAAATCCCGGTAAATTTTCTTCATGTAAGGGGGTGTTTGTAACGGTACATTTTTTACTGAAACCTCACATGTGGACAATAAAAGACTAGGCGTTCAAAGATTAACTGTAATCAGTTACTCGTATAGCCAATCATCACTGTTTACCTTAAGAAAATAAATGTATTTCAATTCACTGTCGAATATTCTCTTCGTCCTGCGTAAACCCTCATGCGAAAGCCCAGATCTCAACACACAGCGAGATTAGTCTAAAACCCTGGTACTTGAATTATTATACGGAAATCCAAGGAATTATATTTCTGCTGAATTCTAGGTTCTGATCGATTCACTGAGGAATTGATATTTGTGTTCCTCAGATGTGAGAGAAGCTCTCGAGAGTGGCTCTGCTGGATCTTCGTCACGGGCTTTGTACCTGACAGTTTGATATTGTACTCTTCTAATGTATAAGATCAATTCCGAATTATGATTGATAACAGGGAGACAGAGGACCTGATACAACATATTCTTAGGTATTTGGTATTATGATATGAGTTTCGACAAAAACGATAGCTGTCAGAGGGGATTATATAAAGGAAGAATATGCTCCAACTAACTTGATGTGCGATTCCTAGTCCTTGTGAATTTATTGGATGGGTGCTTGTTTGATTTCACCAGGTTTGTTTTCATGTTGTCTGTCATTCAGGAGTCGGAAGTGGTCGGCGTTACTCGGCCACGAATTATCGTCTTCGTGGAGTCGTTCGCATCTGTTTTGGTTCTGATTTAAGTAGCCTGCATGAATAGTTTCATCATTCGCTGTTCATGGTACTTTTGAATGATGATTGGGATTCCTTTTTGTTGAAAATGAGGTATTAGTCGCGCGTGGGTGGCGAGGTAACCAAATTCCACTCGTTTCCCGGTGATTGAAGGTACAGATTTTGGCCTGATGATTGGTCAGAAACAGGCGAGTGTACCTCACACCTCAGTCCACCCATCGGAGAGGGACCAATCTTAACTCATACTTGTACCTTAAGCGCTAAAGTGCCATTGGCCGAGCCCATTTCACGAACAAAGTCAAATGTATGATTGAATGTTTTTGGAAAGGAATTTTTGTTTAATTTTATCGCTTAATTTTGGTTGCAATAAACCCATAATTAATATTGTTTCTGGTTGATAGGTCTATACCCGTAATATAACTTTGATTCGATTTCCTGCTGGAATTGCATTGGCCGTTGATTCCTGCCACAGCGGTGGGGCCATGCGTACCGCCGGCAGGGTTTTTTTATTAGGTAGAAATAGGTGAAAGTTTTTGTATCACCCCCCCTCGAACTTCCGGAGAGTTCCATTTTTGCCTACGAGTGTTATGGTGCGCTGTCAGTGGGGTGTACGAATTTATTCAATGTTTCGTTGATATGCACGATTGCATTATTGTTGGCTATTTACTTTGGATTTTGTGGTCTCGTTATTGAAATGTAGATACCATACGCTTCCCGTATAATTTTTATTATTTCATGTCATGCTACTCTAGTAAATCATCATGGTTGGGATTTTAGTTTGAAGTGAACCAAATAAGGGTGATCTTGAATAAAAATTGACTTGGGTACTCGACCTGTTTTTATTTCTAACATCGTTTGGTAAGTAAGTGATGTTGTGTAGTACTTTGGGTATTTGGCGTTTTTCAATTAATTTACCTGGCGCCCATTTACATCATTTTTCAATTTAGCTACTGGTGAACCCCACCCATCTCCACTGATAAGCGTAGCCGCAGATACCCACCTGTGAGGTTAATTGGTAGTCAGGTGGCCTAGTGACCTTGAGTAGTTTATAAAGGTCACAGTTGGCGAGCAACGTGGGGTAATAAAAAAAATATATAAAAAAAAGATGAAAAAATATTTTCGTCAATATTAGGTGATAGCGTTTGGGGATTCAAAGAGAAGTGATATCTCAATTGTAGTTGTGTAGTAGTGCCTTATTACGTGTTTTGTATGGCACTTGAGTGACAATGACTCAAAAATGATAGTCAATAGGCTGGGTAAGGGAGAGCTTGCCTACGAGCTGAAGATTCGAAGAATTGGAACGGGAACTTGCGAAGAGATGAGACATATGTTAGTCTTGGCATTTTAGATGGAAATGAGTGGGGATAGCTTGCATTATCCTGAGTATCCTTTTCTTTTTGCGAAAGATGAAACGGCTGTTGGGACGAAGCTTGAAGAAATTTCGGGGCTGGTAGATTCGTTCAGTGGGCCAAGGACGTCGAGTGAGTCGGAGAAGTTACAGACCAAGATGGCGCATATGTTGGGACGAATCGATAGGATGGATCCAGGTGGAGAAGAAAGCAGGCGGATACACAGGAGAAGAAAGCAGGGTTGGTGGTGTCGGCATTCTCATTGTTGGGTAGGTTCAATCATAAGTGTGATGACGGTGAGTCGAGCCCAACCTCCAGGTCAAGGGTTCCCCTCAGTCAACTCGAAGCATGACTGGCCTCGCAATCTTTCACTGCAAACGTTGGTGCATCCACCAATCTCGTCATTATCTGCGGATCCCGACCCAGCGCTGAACTCATTTAACAAGATGATTCCACCACATAGGTGGAATATACAGAAATTCACGGGAGACAGTGAAGGTACTTCGGTTACGGCATTTTTTGAAATAGTGGATGAACTTCGCGTGGCCAGAAATGTTCCGAAATATGTTTTGTTTGATTCTGGAATGGACCTGTTTGCCAACCGGGCCTACCAATTCTATAAGGACTGCCGTTCTCGAGTGAACAATTGGGATGAGTTGGTGAGTGAGTTCAGAATGGAGTAACTGTCAGCCAATCAACGACGCGCTTCTTGAGGAGTTGCAAAAAATAATTCAACATCCTTCGGAGAGTATTGGTGTTTATTTGGCGGTGATGTCCAGTTACTTTAATCGTTTAGGCTGTCCTATAACGGAGGAAGCCAAACTGAATGTCATCACAAGAAACCTCCATCCTTTTTATCAGGATCATTTGCGAGAGCGAGACCTGTCCGAGTTGAGAACCATTTGTCGGCGAATGGAATCGAGAAGGGACCTGATAAACTGTTATGTGGAACCATCTTCACGGAGGGCCAATGTCTTGGAAAAGGATCTTGCCTTTGTGGAATTGAAAGAAATGAGTGCCTTGGAGGTGGCGACCGCCCAGCAGGCAGACACTTCAAATCAGTCAAAGCAAATAGTCTGCTATCGCTGCAATAGTCCAGGACACAAAGCGATTGGTTGTGCCATGCCCCGGAGACTACAATGCTTTGGTTGCAGGAAGGAAGGTTTCACCAAAAATAATTGTCCAAACTGCTCGACTAAGGGAAACGGGCGAGGTCATCCTTAATTCGTCGAGGTAAGAATGACCCTTAAATTAACTTGACCACCCCACTCGTACGTACGGACTTCATCCTGGATCATGCTGAAGATGATTTTAGAATGAGAGTCATGGGATATGGAATACTAGGGCTTTTGGACTCTGGTGCGTCTGCCACCATTTTGGGAAGTCGTAGGTGGAAGATTATGCGAGACTTGGGTATTGAGTTAGATACCACGAAAAGGACTCGATGTACTGTGGCAAACGGCCAAGTTTGCGAGAGTGTCAAGTGCCTTTCAATGTCAGGGAGAGAGTAAAGCTGGTAAAGGTCTTGGTGGTGCCGAGCTTACACCACAATCTCATTCTTGGTAATTAATTTCTGGAAAGCTATGGGTATAGTTCTGGACTTGAGACACAACGAGTGATATTTTTCGAATGAGTCTTACCATTTGGATTCGGTGGATCACTTGAGTAGCCAAACCGTACTGACAACTATGGAGGAAGTGAGGTTGAAGGCCCTGATAGATCGTAATGTAGCTGCCATGGGAGACAAGTTGGGATGTACACATACGGCAGAACATGTCATAGTGACAAATGCGGTGCCCATTGAACAGAGATATTATCCCGTGTCGCCAGTGATTCAGCAGCAGGTTGACAAGGAATTGGACGCTATGCTTAGTGATGGTATTATTGAGACTTCGAGTAGCGCCTGGTCCTCACCGATCCTGCTGGTGAAAAAGAAAGATGGTAGTTATCGATTTTGCGTGGATTACCGCAAGTTGAATGCTGCCACTGAACGTGATAGTTACCCCCTGCCATATATTTCGCACACATTGAATAAGCTCAGAGATGCTCATTATTTGTCATCCCTGGACATAAAATCCGCATACTGGCAGGTGCTAGTAGCCGAAAGCTCATGATCTTATACTGCCTTCACCGTCCCAGGGCATGGCCTCTTCCAGTTCCGGAGGATGCCAATTGGCTTCCATTATAGTCCAGATACGTGGCAGCGACTCATCGATCGAGTGTTAGGCCCTGAGCTTGAGCCCCACGTCTTCGTCTACCTAGACGATGTTGTGGTGGTCGCACAGACTTCAGAGAAACACTTGTCAGTTTTTTATGATGTATTTCGTCGGTTGCGGGAAGCTAATATGGCAGTCAACCTGGAGAAGTGTCATTTCTGCCGGCCGGAGATGAAGTATTTAGGTCATGTGGTTGACAGAAATGGGCTTCATGTGGACCCGGATAAAGTGAAATCAATCCCAACCTCGACTTCAGTGAAAGACGTCCATAGGTTGATAGGTATGTTTTCGTTGTATCGAAGATTTATTACTGAGTTCGAGACCTTGTTGTCCCCCATTATGTCTTTGATGAAAAAGGGCGGTGAATTTGAGTGGTCATCTCTTTGTGATGAGTCCTTTCAGAAAATAAAGGAGTGCCTTATTGCCTTATTCCCTTGTGAAAAATTATCTACCGTTCTCTTGAAAATTATTTGAATGTGACATATTTAAAATATCTACGGTCCAAACATAGTTCTCAATACATACCTTCCTTGACATACACTATTCACTGATTTGAATTCATATTCGCGGAGAAAGGAAAATGCTCTGATTTAATAAATTATTTCAACATGGCATATTCTACTCTTCAATGGCCGACGAGCTTCAGAAAACAATATATCTTAATTGCCGAAAGATCAGAAAAAGGGCCAAGAATGTCACGTACATCGCCTTAAATATGATCATACTGTCAGATCATTTGCGACAGCTCTTCTTCTTTAGCCGTAATGATTGTTCCATTACTGACGGTTAGATGTCGCTAAGATTTTCAATAGGTAATGTAACAGATTTTCAATAGGGAAGTGAATGAATCTCAAGCATAAAGCATATCAATAAGAAATGTATATCGTTACACATCCCCCTTTCTCCGCAGAAAAAATTTCAAAGCAGTGCTCTGCAATTTTGTATTTCAAAAAATACTTTACTCAAAAGTGATATGTAAATTATAGTTTCTACTGAGTCAAAACCTTCTTTTCCCCCTGTATAACTAACTGGCAGTGAGTGAAAGGTACTAATAATTTAAAAAAATCCATAATTATAAGCTAAAGCTTTTACTCGTTGTACTCATGACAACCTATGTGAAATAAGAAAAAGAGAATTCGAACAAATTCAAAAATAATAAATCTTTGGTATGTACCAACTAAAACTTCAACTCTCTGCAACTGTAGCAGACTAATGAGTGAAGAAAAATATATAGGTTGTGATGAATGACGACATCCAGGTCAAGAACCCATATGATCGGAGCCCTCCCAAATAATCCATCCAAGATGACCTCTTCGCTGCTAGATGTTATTGCTGCGCCGGTGAGGAACATCTATATACACACGTCTCCAGATTATTTGAGACAACTACCGATCCCATCGAATCCGGACAAGGAACCGATCATTCAGCACACACCTGGTGAAAAAAAAATCAATATAAATGTCAACCAATTTGATTTAACCAGCTGTCAACAACAACTGGAGTAACTGTAGTGTCACCAAACTAAAAAATGAACATAAGGTTCACAAAAAATTAATGCCAAAATTGTGTGGGAGTGTTCCCAATTTTGCCACTGCGATTAAATCTTCAGTCTGACAGCTCAAAAGGAGCTCAGGTCAATACAGTAATCAAACTCAGCCGCCATTTAAGGCCTAAAGTTATGATCGCCCGTAGGCTCACTACCAGCCAAGTATGACCCCCCAATATCTTCCCTTCCAGTGATCCTGTCAAAAATTGACAGCCAGGCTGAACTATACCCGCACCCAACAAAAGCGAGTCCCTTAAAAATTTTGAAGTTTTGAATCAAATTATTTGATTCCGCCCTAAATCATATGACTACCCAAAAATTAACATTAAGTGATGGTATGAAAGATATAAGTGCTCAGAAATTTACCTTATCAAAGAGTCCATGACCAAAAATTTGAGGTTATGTAGGTCTAAATCCAAAATTTTCCTGTGTCCAAAAATGAACTTAATTTTACTGGAGCATAAAATTGACCTTATTTTGCTGGAAAACTAATATGCACATATATCAATGACAAGAAGAATACATATGACAAGGTAATTTGAGTACTTAAACCCACCAAATATTATACCCATGCGTCACTATGACAAAGATATATGCACACCAAAATTATTCTGAGTTTTCTAATCCACAAAAATAACTAGGTAATTACTACCTCATATAAGTTAACTCCTTGAACTCTCAACTCATGAGAAGATACTACACATGTACAATAATAATCAATATGAATGCTTACATAATACTATGATTTGAGTACTTAAACCCTGAAAATATAAACTGCAAGCATTCATTGATCAAAATATGAACATATGTCAAAAATATTGAGTTTTCTAACTTAATTGCAACTTTCCAGCAAAATTCTAGTTCAACCATAACATATATAAGATATATTTTTATTCAAAGTATATGAATCCAAAAATATACCAAATACTAAAAAGATAAAGATAAATTGGCCATTTTGGACCTCAATTAAATTTGCAAAAAATTATTTTGCCAAACCAAAAGCTTTAACCAACCTCATATTTTTGCCAAATTATCAGAAATTACTCATATGTTTTTCCAACGGTATCAAGGTACAAACATTTTCCTGAATACACTCAGAAAACTCTTTCACTACTCAACCAGAATTTGAAAGATAACGTTTTACCAATACTTCAGTTAAATGTCCACACTAGGATTCATAAAAAAAAAATACTCAGAATATCAGATGTGGTTAAGCTGAGGATAATAGGCAACTCAACGAAATCAAAATTGTACAATCTCTAGAGGCAAGAGATGTCTCGTGTTTTGATTTCCTTCAGAATCACACTAACACCCCAAATAAATCTCCAACAAACCCCAATGATGTAAAAAGACAACCAAAGTGAAGTCAAAAATTACTTCAAACAAAAATGGTAAATACTCATATTTTAGGAATTTTCAAAGGATTCCTAAACCAACCGTAGTGAAAATATAGGATTCCACCATACCTAAAAAGTGCTATTAACACCAAGACAAAAAGAACAAAAAAGCTTTGGAGGTACTCCAAGTAAATATTAAGGATTATCTTACCAACCGATAATACAATACATCGGTCCTCTCACCAGCAAGACAATTGATCAAAATATTTAACATGGCTCCACAGAAAAAAATTAATCCCATGACTCATGTGTTTTAGACAAATAATTCTCTGAACTAGATGCTCAAACACAGACGAGGATGAAAATGAATTCCAAAACCCTCCCGCTTACTCATTACTACTACCTACTTTCAATGATTTAACTTCACGTGACATCAAAAACTACTAAGATTACCAAAAAGTAAAAATTAATCATATGCTAGAAACCTAGCACTGACTATCTTATATCAACCCATAAAAATAATAGGAAAAGGGAAAAGAAAAAAATCTAAAACCTGTGCCGTAACGAAATTATTGTCTAGCAAACCTTCAAGAAATCAAGCCAACAGCACATATATTCTACTTTGAATGTGAAATTATATCTTGATTCAATATTCCCCAACAAACAACTACATTAATAGTTACTACTCACGTCGAATTTTGAACAACAGTTGATGAAATTGAACCAAACCACAAATTTACCCCAAAATAAGAATTTTTAAAAACTCACGCCGAATATTGAATTACACCTGAAAAACATTGGCATAAAATTTGCGTTCCTCTTAATTTCTTGAATTTTGAACAACAAAACTTTGTTCTAGCATCAAGATATCCAAAATAAAATTCCCAATATATCCAAAAATAAAATCCTCAAAATATCAAAAAAATACATTTCCCAAAAGAGAAAAAATTTCAAAAAACAAAGTGGCCATTTGGTCGGACTTTTACCGCCAGGATGGTTAATGCCCCTGCAGTAATATTCTTAAGCCGTCTACTGCACAGCTAAAAATGAACCAAAAGATCATAACCCTTCATCAGAGTTCTGAGACGTTTCTGATTTTGACTCATCTGAGTCATCATCCGAATCAAGAAATGTTGGGTTAGATTTTAAATCTTTTACATGTCAGTTACCTAGATCAACACCATTCTCATTTTTCAATGAATAAACTAATGGAGATATTATCTTATCTACAATACCAGGAATGAATTTAGGCGCAAGTTTAGCAGAAAATGCGTTTTCAGCTTTAGACAATACATAAAAAAATTTTAATACTCTATCACCAACTTTATATTTGGTATCACGTTTCCGGAGATTATACACCTTGGTATTTTTGTCATAAGCTTTACGAATTCGTTCTCTAACTTTTGTGAAAATTTCTGGTAACTCTTGAAGATCATCAATTCTTGAATTTTTTTCAGTTATACTGACTATATTTCTTGAATTTTCTGCTATTTGCCCATAATAATCACCTGAAATAGGTATATTTCTACCAAAGGTCAAAAATGCTGATGAATATCCTGTAACATCACTCTTGAAGTACGTATTGCTTGTGCAATCTTAAAAATGGACTGATCCCAAGTCTTATGATTTTCTTTATGTATGACCTTATGGGCGTTACTACAACTTTGTTCTGCCTTTCAGTGGCATTAATTTGAGGATGATATCTGGCTGTATACCATGTTTCCTGAACTTTATACTGCGATATAAAAGATTTAAATTCCTTACTAGTGAAAACTGACCCATTATCACAAGCAAAAACTTGAGGCACAAATAGAACATTTCCTAACATACTTATAAACACTTTTTCTAAGACCAGGCCAATAATACAGATCCTGAATACGCGCTAAAGTTTTAGCAATACCAAACTGCCCTGCCGTTTCATCATCATGAAACATTTCAAACAATTCTAATCTATTAGCTGTAGGTATCACAGTTGTCCACTCGAATAAATTTCCAACTAAAATGTCTTTACTGAAAATATGTTTATACAATATATTTTGTTCTACTCTAAAAGAAGGATAGCTGCCTGGATTTTCCTCAACCTTTTTACACATGTCATTATACCATTTATCTGGCTTTAAGTAAATAAATTTAAAACAGATGCCTCAATCGGAGACCTAGATAAGGCATCAGCCACTACATTTAGTGTGCCTTTCCTGTGCTCAATATCAAATGAAAACTAAGACAACTTCACTGCCCACCTGGCTAATCTTCCAGAAGGATTAGACATGTTATTTAACCAAACTAAACTTGCACAATCAGTAATAACTTTGAAATGAGTGCCTTCAATGTAACACCTAAATTTTTCAATGCCAAAAATTACTGCAAGCAGCTCTTTTTCAGTGGCTGAGTATTTACGTTGACACTTATTCAAAGTTTTACTAGCATATGCTATAGGGTGCTCAATCCCGTCAGTTTCTTGATACAAAACGGAACCTACGCCCGTATTTGATGCATCACAATATATAATAAAGGGAAGTGCAAAATCCAAACTGGCTAACACAGGTGTTGTAGTTAAAGACTTTTTTATTTCTTCAAAAGCTTTGTCAGCTTCATCAGACCACTCTATAGGTTGCCCTTTTGTCCGACCTCTCAAAAGATCAGTTATTGGACTACATAATGAAGAAAATTTTTGAGAAACCTTCTATAATATCCAACCATACCAACCAATCGCCTGATTTGAGTGGTTGTCTTAGGTTTATCATATTTTAAAAGTGCAGATACTTTAGATTCATCCATTCTGAGAC
Source organism: Gonioctena quinquepunctata (assembly GCA_018342105.1). Taxonomy (NCBI): domain Eukaryota; kingdom Metazoa; phylum Arthropoda; class Insecta; order Coleoptera; family Chrysomelidae; genus Gonioctena; species Gonioctena quinquepunctata. Next base: position 17,110 of record JAFIRS010005601.1, read on the forward strand.
CCTCTCCATCAACTACATAGCCAAGAAAATTAAGGAATGGTCTACAAAACTGAGACTTCTCATAATTGATAGTAAGGCCAGCACGCTTAAAGGTATCCCTAAGCTTAAGCAAAATTTCCATATGAGTTTCAAAATCTGGAGTTGCAATAATAATATCATCAATATAGTAAAAAACATAAGGTTCAAGGGACGGACCTATAACTAAATCCATTAAACGGCACATAGTTTGACTTGAGCAAGAAAGACCAAGAGGCATGCGCACATATTCGAAAAATCCTCTACCGTGTATCGCAAAAGCTGTCTTAGGACAAGAGGAAGGCGTTAAACAAATTTGATGGAAAGCCTTCTTCAAATCTACCGAGGAAAGAAACTTAGCATCTCTCAACTTACTCAATATTGAGTCAATAAGAGTCATTGGATAAGCATCCGCTACCGTTACAGAGTTCAATTTTCCGGAATCCAACACAACCCTAAAATCGCCAGAATGCTTCTCCACCAACCAAACAGGGTTATTTCACGGAGACTGCGACGGTTGAATTATGCCCATTTCCAGCATTTCATCCACTTCCTTATTAAGATGTTTCAGCATTGCAGGATATGAAGGATACTGCCGCTGTCGAATTGGTGAAGCCGAACCTGTATCAATATTGTGTTCAAGTAAATGGGTTTTACCTATTTTATCAGCTGGTGCGATTTCTGAAAAAAATTCAACAACTAAATCCAGCTTACCCTGCTGTGCTGCAGTAAGGTCCTCACTAGAATGAATTGTGTTGACCGCACATGTATCAACCTGCTGCCGCAACCCAAAGGATAAATCAGAAAATTTTACTTTGATCTGAAATTTGTTAAGAAAATCTACACCCAGTATCAGTGTATGCTTGAGAGATGGAATAATCAAGGCTTTCAACTCGTCAGTTTGTCCTAGGAGAGAAATTGGCATATCCAGATATCCAAGGCACTCTTGCGGTACACCATCTGCCGTAGTTACTTGTAAAACTTCATCATTTCTTGTGTTGAGATTCCACTTTTTCAACAGAAAAAGTCCATTCGAACCTAATATAGAAGAACAACTCCCAGAATCAACCAAACATAAAATTTCATCATAAAAAATTTGAACTCTCAGATAGGGACGATTATCATTTGACTTCCTTTCAAAAATAGGATTTAGAGAAGGTACGTTTAAACTACTTTCATCTTTTTTCTAATAATTAAATCAGACGGTAATTTTGACGGTTATTTAGTAAAGACTCTTGAAGGTAATCGACTGGAATCTGATTTATTAGAAAGAAAATTCTTTACCACTCCTAGCCAATTTTGCATTCCTTAGAATTTACTGTGTTGACCTTTGATCGACTTTTGCGCTTTTTTAGATTACATTTGTAACATACTACCCTTGTAATACCTTTTTTTCCACAGCCATAACAAAAAAGAGTTTTCTGAGAACGACAATTTCTGTGAGAATGACCCTTTTTTGAACAATTCCAACAACTATGGAATTTACCACTGATACCTCTTTGTTCAGACAAAAATTTCTTTCAAAAGGTAAATTCTGAGACTCTTGAAAAACTACACAACTTAAATCTGGTTCTAACAACTCTGATCTCCTTGTTGGAGGTGGCTTATATCTTTCTGACCTTTCACGAGACTCCTCCACTTTTTTGCATAAATTGCTAAGCTCAGATATATTACCAATATCACACAAAGATAAATAAGTAATGAATAAGGTAATAAATTTCTTCGTATGATATTCACCATTTCCTTTTCACAAAGTTTTTCTTTCAATCTATTGAAAAGACCAACCATTGAAGAAATATATATTACGACCCTTTCAGATAAACCTTGAGTTCGGTTAATAATTTCAATTTTCAGATCTTCATCATAAAAATATGGCAAGAAATCATCTTTAAGCTTTTGAACTAATTCATCCCAATTTCTGAAATTTTTTCTGTAATTGTTATACCAAATCCATGCTTGATCTTTAAATAGATCCCCAGCAGATAAAAATAGATCATTTTTCGATACATTTCGTGCAAAACTGAAAGCATCAACTTTTTCCAGAAAAGATACTAATGATTCATTATGAGAATCACCACTGAAATGAATATTCCATTTATATGGAAGAACTGGTTTTAGAAAATTGAAATGAGGTGGCTGTTTCGAGCTAGTAAGAGTGAACATTCCCTGTATTTTAACAGCTAAATCTCCCTCCAACTCTAACATTTCTAATCGTGAAAACTTTTTACTTATTTCCTCAATTTCGTTATCTACACCTAATTTGTTAATTCTACCAGAAATATGACAAAGTCTAGAATTTAGCTGTTTATATTCACTATCACTGATTTGATTAATAAAATCAATTTCTGCTTTCAAGCTTAGTAACGTTTCTTTAATTTCTGATACATCCTCATCATGTATATAACAATTAACAAAACCCTCAGAAAAGCTGCTATTTGAATTTTCTTGACTCAAAAGTCCTCTTAATAAATTCCTACGTTTTTCAACATCACCTGTTGGCTCAACGTCCCTAATTTTAATCTCATAATCAAGTTCATAACTTCTCAGATGATTAACTGCCATTGTTAAAATTTTTCAGAAAAAAAAATTTTCAATAAATATTTCAAGTAAAATTATCACCAAAAATCCTTTCAACCACCAATAATGTCAAAATATGTCAAATATAAAAATATCAAAACACCCTATATATACATATATACAGTATATATAGTGAACAAATATCAGTTCAGAAAGATAAAGTCAGAAAAAATTCGACAAGTTCAGCAATGAATTTCCAAACCAATGTTCAAAGTTTATTGCTGTGTGTTTTTACAGAAGAAAAAAAAACAAAAAAAAATATTTTTTTTCAAAAAAAACAATTTCAAGTAGTCACTTAAACGTATGGGCGCCAATGTAATGAAATACTAGTTATTTGTTGAAATAGAATGCCCAGACTATTCAGTAAAGAGCGGTGTGGAGTTCTTCGGACCGCTTTGCTAGTTTCAAATTTTTTATGTTTCAAGCAAAGTTTTAGAAATTGTAAATTTGAATGGACGCCAGAATTTTTATTTAAACTAGGACAAAAATCCAAATTCCGTATTCAATAATGATTGCACATCAATTAACTTTCCTTCTGTAAATAACTACAACAATAAAAAAATACCAACTTATAACAATTTTTTACAAAATTCACATATTTTCCAATTCCAGAACATTTGAATACAATATTTATATTTAATTCCAATGTTAGAAAACTAATATTGTTTTGTTTGCTGAATCTGTCGGTTTTTTCGATGTCAATGTACCTTGATTGTATTTTCCTTGTCTAGCACTTAGCTAAACTTTACGAAGTGGTTTGGCTCGCAATCAGGGGGTACTTATAGCTGCTGAGCGACCGATCAGGTGAACACAAGCATCAGCTTCTGATCCATCAAGTGTGTTCTCAGCGATTTAACATGAAAAACAATATTGTTTGTGTCAGAATTTGATATACAAAAATTCTATTTCTTGAAACTTGGAATATTTTCAATGCACTCCTCAACTCATTGTTGTTACAGTTGAGTGTAATCTCATCAAGAGATTATTACTTAAAATTAATTGAGTATACAAATGAGTAATATCCAATACTGAAATTGAAGAACTATTTTTAATAATTCTTATGAATTAACAAAAATTGATCTTTGCTTTATATATGGAAGAGATGATTTTTTCTCTGATCTTGAGCAGCCAAGATATTTCGTTATCAACAATTAAAAATCAGAATTTGGGACAATCAAGTTTGTGAATTTGATTTACGAAAATGACTTCAATTTCAGCGATATTCAAGAAAGGTATATGAGAATAAATGTTTGACCAGCCGTCAAATACTTCTTCAAAAAGGTTTCTGAAAATTCAAAGAAAATTCCAAATTCCAAGTACCAAATTTATACATGCAATATACATATTAGATCACTTCAACCACATCAAAATCACAGCTCGGTGATTATTGTCACCAAATATGGAACCATACCAAAGATATATAAAAACTCTTAAAAAATATATACATTGGATTCATAACCTAAAATTCTTCAAAAATATATAGTGAACGACACTGCTATTTTTAGTCCTAAATAAACCTAAATAAATCTAATTACTGTTTTCTTAACCAAAATGCGTAGATAAATTCAGATACTCCCCTTGTGAAAAATTATCTAACGTTCTCTTGAAAATTATTTGAATGTGACATATTTAAAATATCTACGGTCCAAACATAGTTCTCTATACATACCTTCCTTGACATACACTATTCACTGATTTGAATTCATATTCGCGGAGAAAGGAAAATGCTCTGATTTAATAAATTATTTCAACATGGCATATTCTACTCTTTAATGGCCGACGAGCTTCAGAAAACAATATATCTTAATTGCCGAAAGATCAGAAAAAGGGCCGAGAATGTCACTTACATCGCCTTAAATATGATCGAACTGTCAGATCATTTGCGACAGCTCTTCTTCATTAGCCGTAATGATTGTTCCATTACCGACGGTTAGATGTCGCTAAGATTTTCAATAGGTAATGTAATAGATTTTCAATAGAGAAGTGAATGAATCTCAAGCATAGAGCATATCAATAAGAAATGTAACAGATATATCGTTACAAAATGGAACCTGAATTTGACAAAGGGAGTGTCTGACAGTCCACTCAGATTCCCTCAATGGAGAGTTTGCGATGATCTACTTTACAAATATGTAAAACAAAGTATTCCCGAATTGGGAGGCTCCTCTGACCCTTGGAAGTCCGTAGTTCCGAAGGAAAAACGACGGGAGGTGATGAAGAAGGCGCCCAAAACATTCAATCATACATTTGACTTTGTTCGTGAAATGGGCTCGGCCAATGGCACTTTAGCGCTTAAGGTACAAGTATGAGTTAGGATGGGTCCCTCTCCGATAGGTGGACTGAGGTGTGAGGTACACTCGCCTCTTTCTGACCAATCATCAGGCCAAAATCTGTACCTTCAATCACCGGGAAACGAAGAAGGGTACAATATCAAACTGTTAGGCACAAAGCCTGTGACGAAGATCCAGCAGAGTCACTCTCGAGGGCTTCTCTCACAACTGAGGAACACAAATGTCAATTCCCCAGTGAATCGATCAGAACCTAGAATTCTGCAGAAATATAACTACTTGGACTTCCGTATAATAATTCAAGTACCAGAGGGTTTACGCAGGACGAAGAGAATATTCGACAGTGAATTGAAATACATTTATTTTCTTAAGGTAAACAGTGATGATTGGCTATACGAGTTACTGAATACAGTTAATCTTTGAATGCCTAGTCTTTTTTTGTCCACATGTGAGGTTTCAGTAAAAAATGTACAGTTACAATAATCATGTCAGACGTAACAAAAGCCGTTGCTGATTCCAGTTCTTATGTGTTGGAACGTGGTGATTCACCACCTCCAAGTTCGTTGGATTTGCCAGCTGGTGATGACTCCATCCAAGTAGATGAAGTGAACTCTTCTTTTGGCCAATATTACGAGTCAGATTCAGATTCAGACTCATCCACTCTGTCAATGGAAGGAGCTGAGGAGGATTGGGATTCTGACGATTCAGATGAAACCGTCCACGTGTGCGACGAACATTGTGATTGTGACGGGGACATCGAATGGTTAGACTCGATGGACACTTGTGGGTGGATTTTGATAATATTATTGTGGAGGACTACGACTATTATGATGATGTCATCATGATTAGTTGTTAGGGGTGAAGTAGATATTGGGATGTACATTCTAAAGGTTGGTACACACAAGGATGGAGCGAGGTTGGGGTGCCATCCACAGGGTGGACGTGCGTGGGGTGCCACCTTCTACTTCATCAAGTAATAATTTCAAATATATTTGGACATCAAAACATTGATATATATATATATATATATATATATATATGTATATATATATATATATATATATATATGTATATATATATATATATATATATATATATATATATATATATATGAGATCACAATGATATATCATAAATTTAATATTTTTCTACAAATATTCGATTTCACTTGCGAAAATAAAACATGATGCATATAGTATACTATAATTTATTTATCAATCACAAAATCTTTGATGAATATTTTAGTCCATGAACAGCATTCAATATGATCAATATGTTTGCAGCTTCATTTATTCTTCTTTGTAATCTCATTCGATCTGCTGCCACATATTGCCAATACATTTTTCTGGCATGTTTATGAGCGTAACTACAAGTTACCAAGTGGGTTTCATTATTATTTTGAAAAACTAAAAATAAAACTTCTCAGCAGCTTACACTTAAAATACTCATAAGTGATATCGCCAAAACTATAAAACAAACTGAGACGAAAGATTTCATATCGAATGTACTTCCAACCAATATTTCTAAAACATTCTTCGAAAATAAATACAAAAAAAGCAAACTCCTCCAAGAAACCAAATAAAAAAATTTCAGAACCTAAGTCTTAAATCAAACTATTTTTTCTGCTCGAAACACCCTGATGAATGGATAGAAAACTTGACTAACATAGATATACCAAATGATGTCCAAGAAATATTAGCCCTCGGACCAAATTTTTCAATTGAAACCACCCCACACAACATTCCCACACATGATATCATAAGTAGCATCAAAACGAATATATCATCCCTACAGCAAAGCCAAAAAAATGAAGTACGTTCCAACCTATGTAATCATGTTTGTGAATAACGAGGTTACATCTGATGAAACAAGTTTGTAGTTATCTGGAAGGATAATTGGTTTGATTTTTATTCACAAACATCCCGCACCAACTGGTCCTGGATATCATTGAGGAAAGATGGAATGAAATAAGTGAACACACGATTATAGAGAAAGATAGTTCATTAAATTAATTTCGCATTGCCTCAAGTCAAACTATTTTTGTTATGATGGAAATTTTTATATGCAGATTACAGGTACGCCAATGGAGATCCATTAGCCCTATTTAGCAGACCTATTGATGAATTTAGATAAAAGTGCACTCAATAAATTAACGTTCCATATCCCTTTCTTATTCGTCTATGTAGATGACACACTATTAGCCATTCCGAGTTCAGAACAACATAACATCCTTGACACCTTCAATAGTATTGATACAAGTTCAGTATTCACCCTAGAAAAAGAAAAAATAACACTATACCTTTCCTTAATACCCTGATGATAAGAGATGGAAACCACATAATCACCGATTTGTATAAAAAACCATGTGATACTGACAGATTTCTCAACTTTAATTCGGCTCACCCCTACATGAAAAACTAAACATCATTAAACAATCCCGAAATACAGTTTATAACCTCAGCCATAGAAACTTCCATTCAAAAAAAAAAATTAAACAATCCCGATATAACCCTTTTAAATGCTACCCCGTTAACCTAGTAAACAGTATCTTAAGCAAAAAACCTACAACCCCTCACAGTCCGCCCAATGAGACTTCAACCTCAGACACGAGGGCACACCTTTTCTACAAAATTACCAATATTACGGGTCTATCACATAGATTACAAAAATGTTTAAAAACTAATAACTCAAAAATTGCCACAGTACAACACGAAACCACAAAAAAATCATATTTACTCGAAACTCAAAAAAAAAACTCAAAGAAAAAACCCCTTTGATGGTACCACGTCAATTTTATTGCGTGAACACCTGTTTCAAGTTACTCCCTATTAAGTTGCCATTTCTACAGTTCAAAAGTGAAAATAAATATTAAAATTTACATCAGTGCAAATTTTATAAAATAATCTATGAACCTGTGTGATTCCAATGGATAGATCACCTAATTCAAAGAGAAACTTTCATTGCTTATTTGCATAAAGGAATATTATGGTGCATAAAAATATAACAAAAAAGTACAAAGTGAAGAAACCTGGAAAAAAAACCACTGAATAAAAACACCTGTGAAATAGATACTCCATACTCAACATGAGCAGGCATTGGCGTATCAATTCAAGATAGAATGGAAAAGGTATTTAAATGTTGCAAAAAAAACTTTAATGATCTCTGTTGTATTACGTGTTATGACATATTCCACTTAAGCTACCTTGACAGAAGAAGCGATTATAAAGAATTAGGTGGTTATAAAATTCACTGCTCAACAAAATGTGAAGAAAAAGATCAAAAAAACAAGAGAAGAAAGAAAATCAGGGAAATGAAAGAAAAAGATGCTGCTTATAAAAGGGATAAAAGAAAAACTTTGGATTTTGAATATGATGTAATAGAAACTGGTCAAAAGCTTGCCATCATACTGAAGGAAATTGAACGAGAAAATAAGCGACCTAAGTCACACAAATGACGAATTGCAAACCAAATTGAAAAGCAAGGTGGAAGAATTGACCAAAAAAGGGAACTGAAGGAAATAAATAAGGACATAGTTTCCTCAATTAAACTACAAAAAAAGAATAACGAGGATTATATTAGGGAACTTCTTAGACAGATTGAAACTGAGAAGGAAGCTAATATTAAACTGAATGAAGATATTACGGAACTCAACTTACTAAGTCGAAATATGGTTTCCACCATCGCTACTCTTGAAGCGGAATATAATGAATGTATGCAATCGGCAAAATTATTCAGAATAGAATTAGAGAAAAGAGAACATATTTCTTTAAACCGAAGAAAAAGGAATGGTTGATATACATGGAAGCGAAACTAAACCAAATAAAATCCTATTCATAGCCGGAAGTCATGGAAGACACCTTGTGAATCTTCTTCGCAGTAAACTGCCACACAGTTACCAGTTCCTGTCTATTTTGAAACCTAATGCAACAGATAATGAGTTACTAGAGACAGCCATACATAATAGTGAAAATCTCACAAAAAACGATGTAGTCATATTCTGGCCCAATAAGATAAGTAGTAGTCTAAGGTGGTCTTTTATAGATAGATTAAATTTTACAAAAACTATTATTATTACTGAGCCATATCGATACGATAAGAGTCATTTAAATAATTGTATATATGATCGTAACATCTCCTTGATAAAGGAACTGCACTATAGTGGCTTACTCTGTTCCCATCTAATTAAAGTAGATAAAATCATTAGAAGAACAAATTATCATTCCGATGGGATCAGTATCAATAGAGTAGGTAAATGGTTCTTGGGCCAAGCAATCATCAAACTTATAGATTATTTATGTAGTGACAATTATTCCAATAATGTACCTTACTGCACTAATAATACTGTAGTTTCAACCATGGTAAATAAAAATATTGTTGTTTCAAATAGTGAAGATGGAAATAGTGTTGCTTTGATCACTGCCAATGAGAATATTGTGACTCAACAAATAGATTTACCGAATCAAATCACTCCTAGCCAGGGCAATTCTTTTTTAGAAGTTCAAAAAGTGATAGTTTCATAGGCATGAAAAAAAAATATTATATTTTATGCAAATGCTGCTAGTCTTGTATGCAATTTTAATAATGTTTTAATGAATATACATTGTCATAACCCATTGTTGTTATGTATAACCGAGACTCGTATCCCTGATGATATTAATCAAAATGAAACAAAAATAGATGGTTTTGATATGTTAAATTGTAAATCTACGTGATTTCAACATAGATCTAAAAGTAGACTCAACGAATAGTAGAAAAATTGAACAGCTATTGAACCTATTTGGAATATATCAAATTGTTGAAGGGAGTACAAGAATTACTAAAGACTCGTCTACACTGATTGATTATGTGTTAACAAGTGATAAACATATTAAACACCAAATATCTGATTATCTTAAAGTTTCCGACCATTCTAATATACTTATCTCGCTGATAACAAATGAGGTGAAATTTAATTTAAATACAGCAACTGTCAAAAGAAACTTAAAGAATTTTAATAAGCTAGAGTTTCAAAAATCGTTATTTGATCTGGAGTGGGATACAAATAGTACTGATGTGCATAAACTGGCAGACTCATTCGTTAATAATGTTGTAAAAATTCTAGATGAACATGCACCTTGGAAAGAATATAGAACATTCAATAACTTCAAACTGAAAGTATGGCTTACAGACGAGATCATGGAACAAATAAAATATAGGGACCTTTTGTATAAAGTGGCTAGGGATTCGGTATTAGAGGGAGACTGGATTAACTATAAGAAAGTTAGAAATGTTGTTACTTCACTGATTAGGCAGGAAACGAAAAAATACTACGAAGAACAAATTGATCAAAACAAAGGAGATGCAAAGGCAATGTGGAGGTCTCTCAGAGAGTTAATAAATGGAAAACCTCAAAACAGGCCTTCTAAAATAAATTTTGGTAATCATTGGAAAGAAAATGACGCAGATATCGCAAATTCTTTCAATTCATACTTCATAGAAAGTATATTGGAAATTGTAAGCGACATCAAACCTGTTCACAGCTCCATTATATCTTGAATGTTTTGCCTCAACACCAAATGACGCTTACCACATTTGAAGCACTCACAATGAATGACCCCAAAATGATAATGAATAGAATGAAGAAAAACGGTTGTGATAAATACGGCATCAACTTGGAAATATTAAAATTAACATTCGAAGTTGCTGGTAATCATATATTATATTTGATTAACACTTCATTGATGACAGGACGATTCCCTGAAAAATGGAAAGTAGCCACAATTGTGCTTATTGAAAAAGTGTCCAATACAACCTCTTGTTCGGAATTCCGCCCAATTAATATACTTCCCATTTATGAGAAAATATTAGAATTAGCAGTGAAGGATCAGCTACTACAATTTGTAGCAGATAATAATATACTAGTAAAGGAACAATCAGGATTCAGGCAGGCACATTCGTGTGAAACTGCATTGCATTATTTATTGTCTAAATGGAAAACTGAGATAATCAGTAATAAAAAAATCATTATCGTTATATTTTTAGACTTAAAGAGAGCCTTTGAAACTGTAAATATCTCTCTGCTTCTGAGAAAACTCGTGAAATTTGGCATTAAGGAAAATGCGCTGAAATGGTTTGAAAGCTATCTTTCTGGTAGGTCTCAAATAGTTAAATATAATAATACATCTTCTGGCAGCAACGACATACATTATGGAGTCCCTCAAGGAAGTGCTCTAGGATAGGTACTCTTAATGCTTTAACTATAACTAAACCTCCTTTTTCAAATCTTGTTCGTTTTGTTCCACGTTTATATATATATATATATATATATATATATATATATATATATATATATATATATATATATATATATTGTTATGTTATGTTATGCCGGTTGTAAATTTTAAAAGACTAAAAAGCCACAAAAAGAATAAATAATTATCAATTTCAAGAGTTTGTTGTAAATAGCTTTCAAAATTCAATGTATTTTATGAGCCTAGGTATGATATGGATAGATAAAAATGTCAAAGTACTATAAAACAGTCAATTATATACACTATCAAAATTATCATAACTCATAAAAAGTCAAGATTTACAAAATTATCATGAATAAAAAGTAATCAACACATTTATAAACTTGAAACACTTTGTACATGAAATTGTAGCAAACTAAAAGTTAGCCAATGAGAGAACAGCAAACGTCTTTATGAAAGATAGCCAATCAGAGAAGAGATGATCAAATGAAAAGTTGGAAATTGTGAGAGAATGGCAAAGAGAAGGTATCATAAGCAATTATTATTCAAACTTGTAATTAATGATAAGAATGGGAATTTAATTGTGTGTATAAATTGTGCAACATTAATATAAACAGTGCAAAGTGACAATTTGGTGCGCGAATTCGAAATTTCAAATGGAACAACAATGGGCAAGATGTTGCGAAGCGACGGAAAAAACAAAGCTTCGAGGAGATCGAAAATATTTTCCAAAGCGGAAGCACGCACAAAATTTCGCTAAAAGAAAAATGGAATAATTCCATCATTTGCTTAACAAAACAAGATTACCTTAATGATATCATATATCCACGATTCCAAAAGTCCCGCATCGATACGTTCCTGACACATTGTTTTTGCAGTCCTAACGAAGGCTGGAGAGAGGAGACTTCCTGTTTTTACGGTATAGTTGTGAACACCAACAGTTCCAACCAGGTATAAAACCTTTAATAGTGCTTTCCCGGTCCTGAACTATTTCACAAATAACATTTTCCACAATCGATGAACTCTATGTCACCTTCTTATGAACAATAACAGAAAATTACTCTCACAGAGAAAGTGAGGTTCTGTTTATCTATCCATGAATTGCATTTTATGAGTATCCGTGAATAATTGTTTGATTCACTCTAGCATGAGTTATTTCTCGTAGGCCAGGTATTTTTAAGTCTTCCTGAATAAAGGAGATAATTGTTTTTGATATTTGGTTTGTTTATTTCCTCACAATGATCAACTAACATAACTAAGATCATTCAGTAAACTGAAGTTAGCCACCAGTGGCCAAATTCCTTTAGAACCGACTATATGAGACAAGGGCGTACCGACTGTTGTTAGCTGTGGCGAAGAAAATAGTAATTGTTGGTAGCGTGACGAGAGAACAGTGACGTTCGCTGACAATTATTATTACAGGGTCAGAAATATCTATTTATATCATATAAATTTGGCTCTCAAAGAATACCAAAAATAATTAGCTATCTTCATTTTAAGTTAACAATTTATAGATTTTTCACAAAATATCAAACCATATCAATTGTCGCCCAACGAGGTGCAAAAATAATATTCGAAAGCAAAGCTATATAAAAATAACAAATTTCACTTTAACAAAATATCAAACCATAACAAATGGCACCCAAAACGTGGGGTGAAATAATAACAAAATAATTTGTTATATTATCAAACCTTATCAAATGTCGCCCAACACAGGGCAAAAATAATTAATTATAATAATAATAAAAAAGTATATATTTCCAAAATAACAAACCATAACAATATATATATATATATATATATATATATATATATATATATATTATAGTAATGAGTTCTGATCCATGATTTCAAATCAATACTAGTTGCTATTGCAATAGCAACATATTTGTGCCAATTTCACTTGAAATAATGGATCTTGACATCTGTTTTCTCTTCACGTGGATGTCGTATGTCCAACACCATTGGCTAATATTGATTCTACTGCTATAGTTTGAGAAACATAGAAAATCTAAATTCTGGACTCCATTCCTCGTCGTCACATCAGTCTCAGTCAAGCATTTATTTATACAGTCAGTCAAGCATTAATTTATACAATATAGTAGATCCTCTCGATTGGCGACTGACATCGTATTTATTTCCCTCCCTCTGCACAACTCCTCTCCTAGTGCATCGAAAACGTCATCACCAAGCTCCTCATCGGCATCCAAATAATCGTGTCCGTTTGGAGCAGCGTGATCCAATGCCCCCTCATCGTTGACGGCTTCCACTTCATATACTGGTGCACCTGCTACACCTGGAGCTTCTGCTTCGTCTTGGATATTCAAGTCTGCTTCGTCTTGGATGTTCAAGTCTGCCATCATATTCACAACTTCAAGTTTGAAACACATATCGTTATAATTCACAACAACAAGACGCAAGTTTACGAATGATGATGTTGGACTCATGGCAGGACCTTCAATGGTGATACCTTCCAGAAGTGAGGGTGATAGAAAACATAGTGAGTCAAATCCATCATCGTCCTAATGGTTGACTTTTTATTTACCCCTGGTCAGCAGTTGGAGGAGATGGTGCATAAGATGGAGCAGGATGCACTGTCATCTGTTCATCATACTGAATTAAAATAAAGGAGAGCAAAACATGATGAACTGATCAATGCGTCTAACGAACTCCTTCGGCAAGCTTGCGAAGAGAAAAAACGAATTTTGGAGCTGGAAAAGTTGACTGCTATTCTGGAACCTGAATATCAGATGAAATTGCTAGTTCTTCAACGTTTAGAATATTTCTGTAGGGGACATCGTGATATATGTAATACATTTCCGAAATAAATTCGAATGATGTTATATTGATAATTTTGAACTGTGTCGATTCCCTGACTCAATAAAGTATATGTTGGAAGGTACATTCTAAAGGTTGGTACTCACAGGATGGTGTGAGGTTGGGGCGCCACCCTCTACTTTATTAAGTCTTTTTATTTTCATATCATACTGCAATTCTCATATTACATAATCTATTTTTTGCTCTTGGTAAGAGGACTAATTTTTTGGCAAATGGTAAGAGGACTAACTTGTGATTGATTTCCTATAATATGCATTAGCCTACTCTATTTCAATCTGGTCTGATACAATGCCGATAAATGTTTCGAAAGTTCCCACCCAGAGTTCGAGCATATTCACACAAATTCAAAATAAAATGTAGAAGCTTCGTTTAATTTTTTATTTCTTGCAAATAATACACATCATCATCATCATTATCTTTTCACATGTTGGGTTTGTAACCAGGCAGTGGGAACGCTCAATAATGGTTGATCAGATGTCCTTCGATATGGCAGGAAGGTGTTTCTCTGGTCCATGATATCTGATTTGAAAGATTCACACCGTGATGATCTCCATGTGGACGGTGCATCCATGAGTGCTTCCAGATGCATTTTCCTTCTCCAACTCTTCAGTCCTTTTACACAGATCATCATATTTTCCAACAAAAGTGGTCTGGAGTTGGATAAAAAAAATTGCAGTAACTTCCACAAATCCTCAGATATATCTTCAAACAATGATCGCATGGTAGTTTTTGTAGCTACATTTAGTTTTTCTTCGAGACGATGTGACACTCGTGGTGGTGATGCATTAGTACATTTCCTTTTGCGACCAAATTCGTCTATAACATTGCTACTCATCCTTCCACTCATATGGACAAATCCACAGTGATCATGTGCCAAGATCTGAAAATATATAATCCTCTAACATGAACAAAATATTAATGCCAGACACACGACCACTTCACGGTCGAGCGACAGTAGACACACGATCGCTTCGCGGTCTAGCATTTTTTTTAGACCGCAGATTTTTACCCCGCGTAAGCTTGAATGTCACACACACGACCGCTTCCGGTCAAGCGATAGTAAACACACAACCGCTTCGAGGTCTGGCAATTTTTTTAAGACCGCAGTTCTTTACTTCGCGTGAAAAACTACGGCAAGATGCGAAAACAATCGTGGATAAAACCCAAGATAAAAATCGCGAGTGAAATTCGATCCTATTGTCAACGTTTTCCATCGTTTTGCCATAAACTGCAGAAATCTTTCTCAGACTCATTATTAGATCTCTTACGCATTTGAGTGTTGACATTCAACATGACTGCTTGAATTTTAGGATTCTATGAGTATGCATGACAATCAAACCATTATTGATGGCCTGTTTCAAGTTCTTATAATGAACCACATACTTTCGCTTGCCATTCAAATTTGGAATCAATTTTGGAATCTTGCTTTTGGAAATTGGTGGCACTATACTTTCTACCAGAAAAGGAAGGTCTGAATGTTTATCGTGCAATTCGTGAGGATAATGTATGTCAACTTCAAGGACATATCCATATGGATCATTGTCTGCCGAAGCCATTATGTCTAAATTTGTGATTTCTTCTCGATTTAGCCAAATGAAATCAGATGTAGGTAATGGTTGTGACATACTATGTCCATATAAATGTGAAGCATCCAAATAAGAAATGATTGATGATTGCTCATTGGGATCGAAATCAGGTAGAAACTTATTATTTGCTATATATGCTTCATATCGCTACATTGACTAATACCTCCACGAATGACCTTTTTGGAAAAATTTATCATATCAATGTCAGCTAGCAGTTCAACATTTGTATATTTCAACATTGCATCCCAAGATAATGCAGGTGCAGTATAATATTGAGATGGATCCAATTTATATGTATCTGAACAAATACGTCTAAAATTCCCGAATATATCACACAGCAGTAGACCATCAGATTTCAAATATAAATCCGAATATTCTCTAAGACTCTTACACTTTAATAGCTCCCAAACATGTTCAGCTCTCATATAATCCTTCTCTGATACATGTTCCTCATTCAAATTGTCATAAAACTGATTCTTGGTCGGTAAATTAGAATGATCCAATTTAATCTTGTCCACAAAACTATATGGTAAAACACCTTTCTGCCTCATTGAATTGAATTTTTCTTTATCGGGAAAACATTTTAACATCTCTACACATTGCTTATCACTTTAATTTGTGCTCAACTTTTCCACTGAACTTGACATGAACTTGAAGCTATCTATTAATCTCATTTTCAAAAAAAAAACATCATTTTCCACTCTTCACTTTGATAGTGTAAAGGGTCTTTTCCCCTCCCTATCACCCTTTGACGCCTTTCACTAGTTTCGGTTTTTGCCTCGGGCACCACCTTCAATTGAGTGTGAAGGACAGTGCTCCGGGCAGCCTCAATGTAGAAAATATAACACTCCAGGGGTCACTATAGTATTGACAAGACTTGACGAGGCCAGAGAGGCAGACTTTACTTGCCCTTGACTGGGTTTGCTACCTGAGTGTGATAAGTTGTTGTGCAAGATTATAAAAATAACGTATTTAAGTGTGTACAGGAAAAACAATTTATTTTGACTCTTATATACATGGGCAGTACGGCTGACCGCCGTTTCAAGTTATATACAAGGCCAACTGAACTACTCGCTAGCGGGACGGGTGCAAAGCTTAATCACTAATACATACAAGCAACACGGCTGACCGCCGTTTCGAATAAATACAAAACAAGCAGAATTACTCGCAAGCGAGAAGGGTGCGAAGCTTAACTCAGGAATATGATAACAACCAAAAGCACATGCGGTGGGGGGGTTTACGGCGGCCAAGGTTACGGAAAGGATGTGTGAGCAGTTCGTCTTGTTCCGTGTGTACGATGTTACTTTATTTCTGACGTCATATCTCGGTTTCGCTTTATAGTAATTTTATGCCCTGTTACTACTCTACACGACCGTTAGTGTGGCTTGTCCTTAGAACATAGCCTAACTGACGGCTTTTATACAATTTCGGCTAACTAGGGAACCAACTCCGCGTTTTCTACCCCTAGCTCTATCCTGCGCGACCGTTAGTGTGGCTTGTCCTTAGAACATGGCCCAACTGACGGATTGTACCCACTTCGGCTGACTGAAAAACTAACACGATGTTTCCTACTCCTAATCCTATTCTGCGCGACCGTTAGTGTGGCTTGTCTTCAGAACATGGCCCAACTGACGGCTTCTATCCACTTCGGCTAACTGGAAAACTAACACGGTGTTTCCTACTCCTAGTCCTGTCCTGCACGACCGTTAGTGTGGCTTGTCCTTCAGAACATGGCCCAACTGACGGCTTCTATCCACTTCGGCTAACTGGAAAACTAACACGGTGTTTCCTACTCCTAGTCCTGTCCTGCGCGACCGTTAGTGTGGCTTGTCCTCAGAACATGGCCCAACTGACGGCTTCTATCCACTTCGGCTAACTGGCAAACTAACACGGTGTTTCCTACTCCTAGTCCTGTCCTGCGCGACCATTAGTGTGGCTTGTCCTCAGACCATGGCCCAACTGACGGATTGTACCCACTTCGGCTGACTGGAAAACTAACACGATGTTTCCTACTCCTAATCCTATTCTGCGCGACCGTTAGTGTGGCTTGTCCTTAGAACATGGCCCAACTGACGGATTGTACCCACTTCGCTAACTAGAAAACTAACACTGTTTTACGCGCACGGTACACTCGTCGAACTGCCTTACTATCCATGCGCAGGCTCACCGGTACTTTGGCACTTTCCACTCACTCGGTTTACTCTCGGAGGCACTAACTCGCGTGGTGATCAGTTCTCGATCTCAAACGGTTCTGATTCTCCGAAGTGTGCTTGAAAGAGACCTAGGTGATTTTTCCCCCTCTACTCTGTACCTATGCTCTGGCGGACACTTCTTCAACTGGTCGGGTGTTACTTCTTCAACTCGTGTCTGTAGGTCGGCCGAGGTACTCTCTGTCGAGCTCGGTGATCAACTAACTCCTTGAAAAATCGCTGCCCAGAATATTCATCGGTTTCCTTTCCTCGAGCTGTCTCCCCTCCACAATTATGTTCGCTTCGATTTGTGGTATATTTACCCAGGTGTGACGTCAACAAGCTGCGTGCGATCCGAGAACGGATGGTCTGGTTTCTCTCGCTTCTGCCAGGGAACTAAATATGCTCCGCGACGTTTATTGCCAATATCGATCGATGTTGTTTCAATCATTCATTCTCGATTCGCTGGCGCGCGAAATTACCAATCGCCCGTACTTCACAACCACGCTCGCGGTATCAGCGGGATCTACGGAGGGTATTTAGCCTATTTATCGGGTTAGGGGTGATTCACGGATTTATCACGAACATGAATGGTATTTTTTGACCTACTATTACTGATGGTGTGAATTTAAATCTGTACAAGGAGCTTTTGGTTGTGTAGAAAATCGGAAAAATAGTGACTTCGTCACAATAGCTATACAGTGCTTTTCTTTAATGTCCCCCCCTTTTATTTTTTGAACGGGTCAACTAAAAAAATTGAAACTGATGCAACTTTCAAAATAGCTACTGGGCGCCACCTGGGAAAAAAAAATTGAAAGGGGGGTCTTGTGACACATCCTTTCGAAGCTCCTGACAAATACTTCACAACCCTAGAATATAAAGTCAATATCTTCACCTACTACAAAATGGCGGAACATTTGATAATTACACATTAATATCGATACATCTAAAAATATTTGTTTTTATCTGCCATATGGCAATTCCAAAAACCCGATAAAGTTTGATAGGTTATTTTTTGTTTAACAAAAAATGACAAGAAATGTCAGTACGACAACGAACATCATTGTTCAGTTAAAATATTCTCATTTAGTTTTCGGTTATACTAGTGAATAGGTACCACGTGAACTATCTCTAAAATGGTCAGTTCTCGTCTATTGGAATAAAAAATCGAAGCGATTTTTATTTACGGTGCGATGCGTAACTTCCATGAAACCGAAAGAATTTTTAATGATCGTTTCCCGAATCGTCCTATTTGTAGAAAATATTTGAGGAAACTTGTAACCAAATTTACAACTACCGGTAGTGTACAGAACAAAAATCCCCCAGGTCATCCGTCCATTCCGGAAGAACAGCAAGTTCAAATAATTGGTGAGATGATAGTAAATCCTCAACAGTCTACTTCCTCCGTCGCGAATGTTTGTGAGATGTGTCCTTCTACTGTGTGGAGAGTTTTGAAGAGGAATAAGTAGCATCCATACAAAATCAAAATGGTACACCAGTTAACTGAAGATGACCCTGATCGAAGAACAGAATTCTGCGAAATTTGACGGAAACGATTGCAAGGCATCCTACCTATCTCCAAAATATTTGTTTCAGTGACGAATCTACATTTTATCTCAACGGCAAGGCTCACAGACAAAATTGCCGTTATTGGAGTGACACCAACCCTCACATTTTCCGGAAAACTCATACTCAATATCCAGAAAAAATTAACGTCTGGGCAGGAATATTGGGAAACCATATTGTAGGACCTCTATTCATTGAATAAAATTCAACAGGGGAACTGTATTTGAATATGCTGGAAAATACTGTTGACCCTCTAATCACCGAAATCGTCGAAGCGCATCCTAATGAATTCGATATGGATATTGTATTCCAACAAGATGGAGCACCACCACATCACTACGGAAAAGTAAGAAACTATTTGGATAATACTCTCCCCGGTCGTTGGATTGGCCGTCTAGGTCCTACGGAATGGCCAGCCCGCTCGCCAGATTTGACACCTGTGGACTTTTTTTATGGGGCTATTTGAAGCAAAAGGTATACGAAACTGAACCTGCTTCATTATTGGATATACGGCAGAGAATAATAAATATTTGTAGAAATATCGACGTTACTGTGTTCGAAAATGTTCGGCGTGAAATATCGGATAGGCTGTTCTTATGTCAAGCAGTTCGAGGCGACCATTTCGAGCATCCTCTGAACTGAACTCAGCTTCTCCTCAAATTATGAAGCTAAACGTCGATGTATTCAGGCAATTATTACATGTTCCGCCATTTTGTAGTAGGTGAAGATATTGACTTTATATTATAGGGTTGTGAAGTATTCGTCAGAAGCTTCTAAAGAATGTGTCACAAAACCCCCCTTTCGATTCAATTTCAAAACAAAAATCAAATATACAGAGTGGCTCAAATTACCATGAAATACATAAATTCATATACATTTTGTATACAGGGTGTACCAAAAAAGTCATTGTCTCCGATTCAGCTGATTTTCGACGAGCTAATGTGAATCAATGTATTTATGCCATTTTGGCACTTGAAAATCGATTTAAAAAAACAGTTTCGATCTTAGCATAGCAAGTGATGTGTCAAATGGAAGGAGAACACCCATAGATTATAAATTCATCAAACTCCGCCCTCCAACTTTATCGTAGAACAATAAATCGCGATTTGAATGCTTTAAATTACATGAAATAACAAAACCCTATATTAATTCGTAATCACGGCATGGAACTATACCCAAAAATTTGATGCGATAAGGGAAATTTCGGTGTCAATAGATTCGTTTCAATGCCAAGATTCATAATTACGTATTTTCTGATGACAAAAGGGCACTAGGAGCTAACTTTGTTATGGGGTGAGATACAGAAGGGTGCGAGTACTCTAACAAGACAACATTGACTGGAGAACGTGAATATGAAAAGTCTGCATGTATATCATGCAGGGAACAAAAAAAAAGTGTCGAAACCTGGGTTCGAACCAGGGACCGCCAGATCTTCAGTCTATCGCTCTTCCAACTGAACTATTTCGACCAATGAAACAATATTTCGAAAATCTCAATGAGTACCCCGAAGGGAAACGTTACAGAGTCGGGAAAACAAGCATCCAGGGTATAGGCTGATGTCGTGTACCATTTAGTCTCTTGAAATTCGATTCTAAAAATAGAAATTACGATATTTCATATGAATCACGATGTATTTCAGGTTTTACAGTTTCAAAATTTGCTCATGCATCTTGAAAAACTGAACAGAGAAAATCCCTTGTTTTCGTCATAGACTGCTCGAGGAGATCGGAATTTCTAAAGTCATCCACAGTGGATGTGAAACTCGATATTGAAAATAAAAATGGATTTCCCGCCAACACACAAGCCTATTGCATCATAATTCACGACTGCGTAATGGAACACTTACCACTGAGTGAGATTGTACGACATTTATCTTAGTTGTACGAGAGACCCAACCACTCAATCCTAGAGATGCATTTTACGATGGTCGAACAAGGAACACCTTTGAATATTATGAGGCTTAGAATGATGAAAAAATAAAATATGTTGATGTCTGTTTCCTTTATCCCTGGGTCTATAAATACGGAAAATTCCCTGTCGTTCACCCAAAGGTCTACGTAGGCTCAGAATGTCCGACACTGTCTTCGGTGTCAGGGCTGATTAGGTGCAAGGTGCTTCCTCCTAGAGAGTTATTCCATCCTATTTTGCCAGCGAAAATGAACAACAAACTTATGTTTGTTCTTTGTCGTGACTGTGGACAGAATCTCAATTCTGATGACTGCACACATTCCGATGAAGAACGATCATCAATAGG
The DNA here is from genome assembly GCA_018342105.1 of Gonioctena quinquepunctata. Taxonomy (NCBI): domain Eukaryota; kingdom Metazoa; phylum Arthropoda; class Insecta; order Coleoptera; family Chrysomelidae; genus Gonioctena; species Gonioctena quinquepunctata. The sequence goes on from JAFIRS010005601.1 coordinate 38,653, forward strand.
CACATGGACTGTTGAGGAAGTACTTAAGGCTATTGACAAAGGGTACGAGGTTTTGGCAAAATATGAAATATGAGCAAACAAAACCGTTCAGTTTGGTGAAGATGTTACAGGTCTATTTACTGATATGACGAACATGTTTATCAAAATCAAACAAGAATCATCCGATTGGCCATCAAATTGTCGAACTCAAGCCGAAAAAGATCGGTATATCGACAGATTCTTGGAACGGGAAAATATCACACTGGACTTTTCCAAGATCATTGACAACCCAGGGTTAAGATCATTGGTAAAATTAATTTTGAATTCCTTTTGGGAAAAATTTGACCAACGGGAGAACCAACCCAAAACCTCGATTGGCAATCAATCAGAATTTTTCAAAATGATGTCAAATCCCACAATATATGTCAATACGGTACTCCCTGTGAACGGAGATACTCTGATTGTAAATTGAGAGTACAGAGAAGAGGCCTCTGATTCTCTGTCCACAGTAAACGTGGTAATAGCAGCCTTCGTTACTGCGCAAGCTCGTCTCAAATTGTACAGTTATCTTGAACAATTGGAAGAACGAGTTTTATATTATGATACAGATTCCGTTATATATGTTTCCAAACCCAGGGAGTTTGATATCCCTACCGGAGAGTTTATCGGTGACATGACCAATGAACTTGAGAAAGAAGGACCCGACTCATCATAAAGTTTGTATCAGGATGACCCAAAAATTATAGCTATATATATTATAGAAATTCCGATCTCCTCGAAAAACAAGGGATTTTCTCTGCTCAGTTTTTCAAGATGCATGAGCAAATTTCGAAACTGTAAAACCTGAAAAACATCGTGATTCATATGGAATATCGTAATTTCTATTTTTTGAATCGAACTTCAAGTGTCTAAATAGTACACGACATCGACATCAGCCTATACCCTGGATGCTTGTCCCCCCCCCCTCTCCCCCTTCGGGGTACTTATTGAGATTTTCAAGAGATTGTTTCATTGGTCGAAATAGTTCAGTTGGAAGAGCGATATACTGAAGATTTCAACACATTTTTTTTGTTCCCCGCATGATATACATGCAGCCTTTTCATATTCACGTTCTCTAGACAAAGTTGTCTTGTTAGAGTACTCGCACCCTTCTATATCTCACCCCATAACAAAGTTAGCTCCTAGTGCCCTTTTGTCATCAGAAAATTCGTAATTATGAATCTTGGCATCGAGACGAATCCATTGTCACTGAAATTTCCCTTATCGCATCAAAATCAGTGGTCACTTCCGGTTTATGAGATTTTGGTGGATTTGGGTATAGTTCCATGCAGTGATTACGAATTAATATGGGATTTTGTTATTTCATGTAATTTAAAGCATTCAAATCGCGATTTATTGTTCTACGATAAAGTTGGAGGACGGAGCTTGATGAATTTACAATCTATGGGTGTTCTCCTTCCATTTGCCACCTCACTTGCTATGCTAGGACTGAAACTAAATTTTTTATTTTTAAATCGATTTTCAAGTGCCAAAATGGCACAAATACATCGATTCACATTAGCTCGTTGAAAATCAGCTGAATCGGAAACAATTACTTTTTTGGTACACCCTGTTTACAAAATGTATATGAATTTATGTATTTCATGGTGATTTGAGCCACTCTGTACATTTGATTTTTGTTATTTCTTTCCAATAACCGTCAACCATGATTTTTTCTCTCCAATGAGAGGCGGTTATGTTTTTTTCCTCCGAAAGGCAGCCTTCTTTTCTCTTCAATGACAGGCAGCCATGTTTTTTCCACAATGGTGGCAATGTTTTTTCTTAAACGCCGACCATGGTTTTTTCTAATAAGAAGTGACACACAAAGCGCTCATGTTTTTTTTTGCGATGAGCCAGCCATGTTTTTTCTCGAGTCGGTCATGTTTTTTCTCTAACCAATGAGACACTCTTTCATTATTTCATGCTCCCACCTGCTGAAATTCCTGGGCTACCCCTGTCACCACCCACACCTGACCACTTGTGCGGTGATTTTTCTCTAACTATGTTTTTTCTCTTTCTCTCCACTGACAGACGGCCAAGTAATGAGACACCCTGTATATCTTTACGCTCCGAACTCTCTTATCTCTCTCTTGTCCAAAAGAAACCCCTACGAGGTGGGCCAACCCCCAAATTTCAGGACCTCGCATCCGCACCCCACTAGCAGGACCAACCCCCGAATTTCAGGACCTCGCATCCGCACCCCACTAGCAGGACCAACCCCCGAATTTTGGTCCGACGGTGTCTTGAAGTTTGCATTGTCATTTTGACCTTTGACGTCTTCCAGCACAACAAACGGCCAGGATTCCGTCACAACCCCCAAATTTTCCCAAGGGCCAAAGCCATGGGCCAACACACACACCCACTCACCTGTGCCACGCGCCACTAATTAGCCGACACACACACCTGTCTACAAATAGAATTGACCCAGAGTCCAAAGTTCACTATGCCCAAGTCACCCCCTCCCTTCTCATAACCACTCATATTATGCATATAATGCGGATGAAATTTGGTATTTTGGAACTTACATTACAGGCAGAGTGCGCGGCTGGATATATTTTTCTCCCCGTGAGATGGCAGTGGTCTCTGACTCTAACATCCCCTTCTGTGAAAGGTTTTTCACATATACCACAAGTAGTGGCATTATGAAATTCCCTTTCCTCTTCCAAATGATTATTATATATATTTTTTAAATCTACTTCCATTCGCATTGTGAAAATCTTTGCCGTATCAGCACCTCTATATAAAACAAATTTTCATAATTTATCATCAAAGGAACATTTTATCAGATAAGCAAATGAGTAGGCTTCGTGTTGGAAGGTTCTATTCGTGTACGCAAGTTCGAGATTCGGTTCGGTGGTTTGTATAGGCTTCAGAATCGATTCAAAATCTGCATATACTGCAAAAGGTACATTTATTTGTCTTTCAGAATTTTCAAACATTAATGTATTACCGGCAACCATTTTCCCATATTTATTGATTCTGAAATCAGTTTGCGGTACTGTTGTACATACAATCGTGCAACTGGTGACGCAACAGTAATCGCTCATTCGAAAAGTACAATAAACATCCATCACAGAAAATTTTTTTGTGTTCATGAACTAAAATTTGACTTGACACCAATCTTGAACGATCTTTAATCCAACAATAATGACTATTTCCCACCTCATCTGTGATAAGCAATGTCTTCTGAGTTTTCTCTAAGACTATCGCAATGGCCCAATCACCTCATATTTGACTCTCTTATTTTCAATCTTAGATTCCAAACCATAAACATTGACTGAAATATCATTCAAATACTCAAAACATTTTTATATCACGTTATTTTACTGGAAAATCCATACCTGTTACATTCAAGACAGTTTCATAATGCGGATATGATGTCACCTCCGACACTTTATTGTTTGTGGGAAATAGTGCAGATGTCACAGCCCATGCAAAGCAACATTGATCATTTTTCAAGTTGACAACACCATTTCTTGTCTCAATGAATTCGGGAAGTTTCATGTAGGATGATCCGCCAAGTGGACTGTTTATTACACCTCAAGGAAAATAATTTTTTCGCAACTCCATCCTGAAAAAATAACTTCGTACTTTGGGCAATTATAATTTCACGAAACGCATCGAATAACCCATTCAAATCAGTTGATCGATCTGCTGAACGATTGGGAGAATTGAACGATTTGATGTCTGTCAATTCCTGGGTTTGAATGATATAACTTTCAAACACTTCCATGTTGACCTTGATGGAGTTGTGCAGTTTAATGTTTTATTCCAATAGCTCGAGTAGTTTATGCTTGATATCATTGAAAAAAGGTGTATACTCAGTATACATATTCTCACTAGATAATCTGTAGCTAGAAATGCGACATTTGAATGCATTTTTAATGAAGTGTACACCACCACCCAAGTGAACACATGAGTTCGTCCTGTGTGCGAGTGTTCTATTGTGAGAGTTGACTTGACAATATGGGATTATATTACAACAATCACATGTATATAGTGGTACAGGTGGTGAGTCATCGCCATTGTTCAATTGAACTCGTTTTACTGAAGGACCTCCCTGGCAAGTTTCCCGTAGATGCCGACGTAGATTATCACTACGAGTGAAATCTTTACCACAATCACACGAATACATTTCACCAACTTGTTTTCAATAGCTCACTGGAGGAGACACTTATTCAAAATACTCTTCTCCTGAAATATTTCAATGAAATATCCCCACCCTACAACAAGCCCGATGCGATGCGCAATCTGTATGGATTGTGAGAGGATTCTCTTGACATCCAGCGCACTCATCAATGCTCACAGTTCACTTTCAGCTCTCTCACAGGATGAGCACCCTCCTCGCTTGGAAAGTGCGGATTCACGAAGGTCATGACCTTACAGAATATGTATGCCTACGCCACAACTTTAGTCAAGGTCAAAAAAAACACAAGGTCAAATCTCAAGGTCGTCGAAACAATCCCAATATCAAAACTCAATGTCAAAGTCAAAACTTAAGGTTATGAATCTCAAGGTCAAAACAGAAGATCGAATCTCAAAGTCGTCGAAACCCAATGTCAAAACTCAATGACAAATCTCAAGGTCAAACACACACACACATTGCACACAAGGTCACACGTGACGTCATAGTGGTGGGGGGAGACCCAGAACCGGCTCATATCTCCTATTAATATACTTGCTGAATTATTGGAACAAGGAAAGGAAAAAGGCATGAAAAAACAGTACCTATCTTCTGGAATCCTTGAAAATCGACGAAAACAAAAAATGTAATGACGAAAAAAACAGGTTTGCATAAAATTAGTGTTTTCTATAAACATTTCTATGATTTACTGATCAAAATCAAAGTAGCAGAGGAAGTGGTAAATCCTGTAGAATCCCCGGACAGAAATATGTACCAAAGCGAAAAGTTTTTTAATATGTTATTATTGAAATATATGCCATTCTGCTCTTTATGGACTGGAATAATTCTGGAAAAACGAACAAATGTGAAACATGTCACAAATACATTATTGGTGGCTAGAGGAATATGAAGTGCTCTAGATTTTTGAGTAAGGCGGGGGGAAATGTTTCAGCTAATTCATATTGAAGATCTCGAAATCAAACCTAACAAAACAGCAGAAGAGGTACAACGATCCTGCAAGTGAACATGTAGCACAAGAATCATGGAAAAAGAAAGGAAAGTTTTCATCAGCAACACACTTTTTTGGAAACTCTCTCAAACGGTTGGCGACATAAGAGTCAAATAAGATAGAATATGGTATAATCATACCGATAACTGATGAAGCTTTGCAACAAATTTGTATTCATTGTATATGAACGAGTAGATAGTGTAGACTGGATATCTTGTGATGGATGCAAGAGGGGTGTTCATATGAACTGTGATGCCTCAATTAAGGACAAAACTTTTGGTGGCCGATACTTCTGCAATTCTTGTGCCAATGAAACCTTAAACCTGAATGGAACAACCTCTTATAAGTGCTTATATTGTGGTCGCGGCGATCTTGAAGTTATGGCTGAGTGGGTTCGGTGCGATAGATGTAAAGGTTGGATTCACCAAACGTGTGATGAAATTCTGAACATAAATCGTATAAAGATAAATTCTATTGTAGAATGTGCGTTCGTTACTTCGGAAGAATATGCAACCTATATATGGAAAACATGGGGAAATAATATTTACGAAGGAATGACATCGAGGAAAGAACCAGGGATCAAAGAAATTGTTCTCAGTGGTTCATGGAAAGAAAAATCCGTTTGACTGCTTCAAACTTTGGAACTATGTGTAAGGCTCAATCAAAAGAATCTAGGATCAACCTAGCCAAAAATCTGATAGCTCAGGGAAAGATTAATACCGAGGCGATCACACGTGGAATTAGGTACGAGAAAACGGCATTAGAAGAATTAATGAAGAAAATAAATTATAACTACAGACAATGTGGTTTGGTGGTTCACAAGAGTTATCCGTTTTTGGCCTGATCACCCGATGGACTTCTCGACGAAGATGGTATAATAGAAGTGAAATGTCCATACAAAATTAGACATTGTAATCCAGAAGAAATAGAAATACAATTTTTTTACAAATATAGAGGACTCCGGTCTAAAGACCTTGAGAACCATGAACTGGATTGGCAGCACGGGTATGATAAAAAAAACAGTATTTATCAACGGGTCTCTAACCAGTGAAAACAAAGTGTTGTTTGCCAAGTGCCGTGAGTACAAGAAAAAAAAAATCAAACATCTCTGGGTGAAAAATGGCAAAATACTTGTGCGCAAGACAGATATGTTATCAACTCGGAAAGCAACTTAAATGACGTACATTAACAAATCACCAAAATGTTTAAATTATCTGTTTGTGTTTAGGATGTTGACATCATAGTTTTGACAGAGACCTGTGTTCGATAGTGAGTTATTCGAAGTTTGATATAATGTTTTCAGAAAAGAAAGTAATAGTCAAGAGACGAACCTAAAGTGCAAAGTTTGACCAATTGCATGTAAGAATACAAGTATTGAAGAAATATGGGTGAGAACAAAGATGTTTTCTTTTACTATGGCCGTATATATTCCACCAAAAACAAAATATGAGTCATATAATTGTTTCTTTGAAAACACTGAAAATTCAATGGTAGGATCAGACTCTGTGCTGATAATGATGGGTGATTTTAATATACCTGGGTTAGTAGATTCCACTGGGGCACTAAATATTAGAAACAGGTTCGATAACCTCACAAACATTCTCAACTTGAAGCAATTCAATGAAGTTCTCAACATAAACAACATAATTCTTGATCTAATACTAAGTAATTATAAGATAAAAGTGGGACATTGCGACTGTCCATTAGAACCAGAAAACGATAATCACCCATCGCTAGAAGGCAGTATCATGTTCAGTCAAGGCTCTACAGCTGAAGAAAAAACTTTCAATGAGCAATACAATTTTGAAAAAGCAGACTTCCTCAAAATGTATAATTTGCTAAAAGAAATTGATTGGAATCCAATGAACAAAATAAGAGATATAGATTCATTAGTTGAAAAATTTTATATTATGTTTGAGGAAGTGTTGAGGGAATGCGTACCACTGGTAAGAAAATCTGAAAGGCTGTATCCAACTTGGTTCAACTATTACATAATATCTCAATTGAGGAAAAAAAATTACCTTAGAACTCAATTAAAAAAAAACAAGAATGTCTATCATCATCAAGTATACAAGTATTTTAGAAATAAAACAAAATTAGACATAAAGAAAGCTTACGATGAGCCATTAGGAAACTGAATAAAAAAAGTCAGTAGGACCCGAGATTATCACAGCCTATATTTTCATAGGATGTATAGAATTCTCACTAGAGCCTCTTAAAACAATATACAATAAAATAATAGAAACAGGTAAATATCCCTGTAAATGGAAGTGCTCCAAAATATGCCGATATTTGAAAAAGGAGAAAAGAACCCAATCATTAACTAAAAGGCTGTGATGGGAGGTAGGAGGCCTTTTGCAAATATGGGAAACTATCATATTTGTCTTCGCGGTAAATACATTGCGGCTTTTGTGATGTTACGGTGAGCCTGTGAAGGCCTTTTGCGATATCAATGATTCGGAATGAGCGGAGAAGCGTCAGTAAGAATTCTGAATTATGAAGATCGACCAACGAAAGCTGTTTGTGAAATGGATATCATGGAAACGAATACGACTTCATATGTATATGTAGTAGTGGAAATGACAGATGGCTACTGGCGAACCACCCAATGCAAACAAAGGTAACACACCTAGCAGCCAAAGTTGATTCTGAACTGCAAAAACATAAATATAAGTGAACTAAAAACTTTAAAATGTTTTGGCTGGGTAATACCTCCTGGGTGCGTGTGAAAATTTGCCTTTGAATAATTTATTCGAGCAGTAGAGCAAAGAATATATTCTCGAATGGTCGATAGAATACATCAAATAGGTCTAGAAAATATTTTTTTCATCTTGACATTCATTTGCAAAATGGCCGAAAAACCTTTTTGAAGTTTTTTCTTTTGAGGGCCTTGGATATTTTGGGCCAGCATAACAAGGAATTATTTTTTCAGTAGTCGATAGAGCACATCAAATACGACTAGATTTTTTTTTCATTTTGACAGTCGTTTGCAAAATAGTCGAAAAAAAATATTGAATTTTTTTCTTTTTGAGGGCCCTGTATATTTGGGGCCGACAGATCAGGGAATTATTTTTTCAGTAGTCGATAGAAAACATCAAATACGATTGAATTTTTTTTTTTAATCCTGACAGTCATTTGCAAAATAGTCGAAAAACATTTTAATTTTGAGGACCCTGTATATTTTGGGCCAGTAGATCAAAGAATTAGTTTTTCAATAGTCAATAGAATACATCAAAGACGACTAGAAAAAATTTTTTTCATCTAGACATTCGTTTGCAAAATAGTCGAAAAAAATTCTTGATTTTTTTTCTTTTTGAGGACCCTGTATATTTTGGGCCAGCAGATCAGGGAGTTGTTTTATCAGTAGTCGATAGAACAAAAAAAAAACATTCATTTCAACAGTCATTTGCAAAATACTAGTTTTTTTTTGTTTTCTTATTGAGGGCTCTATATATTTTGGGCCCTGTATATTTTGGGCCAGCAGATCAAGGAATTATTTTTCCAGTGGTGATAGAACACATCATATACGACTAGGAAATATGTTTTTTCATTTTGAGAGTTCTTTGCAAAATAGTCGAAAAACAAATGTTTTTTTTTCTATTTGAGGGCCCTGTATATTTTGGGTTGGCAGATCAAGGAATTATTTTTTCAGTTGTCGATAGAACACATCAAATATGACTAGAATTTTTTTTCATCTTGACTCGTTTGCAAAATTGTAAAAAAAATAATAGATTTTTTGTCATTTTGAGGGCCCTGTATATTTTGGGCCGGCAGATCAAAGTATTATTTTTTCAGTAGTTGATAGAACACATCGAATAAGACTAAAAATTTTTTTTTCATCTTGCAATCGAAAAAAAATTATTTTATTTTCTTATTGAGGGCCCTGTATATTTTGGACCAAATAATTTTTCAGTGGTCGATAGAACACATCAAATATGACTTGAAAACTTTTTTTCAATTTGGCAGTCGTTTCCCAGTGAACCAGAATCGATTGCAGGGATTTACTGCAGGGATCTGCGACTTCGCAATGAGGATACAAAAAAGAGGCACCAGTAATGTTCGCGAACACGCACATTGCCAGTAATTACCAAGAATGTCGCGAAGTGTATGTTTTAAGGGTTTCACAGACAGCATCAAAGCGATTTCGCAAAGCAGTAGTTTTTTGCACCTGCCATGCAAGTTAAATTAATGTATAGATTTCAAAAGCATTCTGTTTATATTTGGCAAAATAATTAAATAAATGTAGATTTTGGAATTTCTATTGAATTATAAAATGGAAAAGAAATTTGATACCTCTATAACATGACGTTAAATATCCATGTTAATCGATACATTTTCGCCCTTACAATTGTAAAGCCATCAACTTAGCCAGAAGGCTGAGAAGCGATGTTGAAAATTATTTTATTCGCAGTATTCATCCAGTGTCTCTATGGAAGAACGAGTATTTTGATGCGGCCAATGCATTGCACCATCTACTCCGTGGCCAATGCGTTGCGCCATCTAACTCCGTGGCCAATGCGTTGCGAAATCTAACGACGTGTTAGCAACTATTTCGAAAAGCAATATATATGGACACCTAAGAAGTATTGAACTTGAAAGCGGAACATCAGGAAATCTACAGAAACCACGAAAACATGTAAAACTCCGGAAATGGGAATAAACTCCGTTGACAACAGTAAACTCCGGGGACGATGATAAATTCCTTGGGCGGAAATAAACTCCGGGCGGCAATAAACTTCGGACGGCAATGAACTCCGGGGATTAAATAAACTCACTGCACAAAAGGGGTCATCCTACGTGATATATACAGTAAAACCTCTAAATAGCGGACAGCTAAGGGGATTTCTTTTTTGTCCGTTATTGGGAGGTGTCCGTTATTAAGTTTAATAATTTTAATATGAATGAAGTTCGATTAATGCCTTGCAAAATAAAGTTACCCAAAATTCCTTAAATCGGTTTAATAATATAAACCTTTGAAGTCTTTGATTTTTGAGGTGTCAAAATTGAAAAATAAAAATATGTTCTACAGTAAATTCAAAAATGGCAAATAAATAAAAGCGATCGGAAGTTTTATTTATAATTTCTGTACAAATTTTTAGCAATAGGCAGTTTCACACATAGATAAGAATAAAAAACTGCCACTTACTGTAACATTTATTTTAAAAAATTGTAAAATACAATTACATATGTAGTGAATTATCTTTTAAAAAATCTAATATTGTCGTCTGCTTCATATTCCTTAGTTTGTTTTCGAAAAATGCTTGTTCACAATTATCAAAATCTCTGATATTTTTGTGTAATTCACATTGTTATTTACAAAAAAGAATTTTTCTAGATCCCTTAAATTATCACATGCTTCACTAAGACTGAAAATTTTAGGAGCTTGTTGTTCGTCACTTATTTCTTCAATATCAAATTGTTCATCAGTGTTCGCCACGAAGTCCTCAACACATTTAGAAATGGAAAAATCGGAATCTTCAGTGGTTAGTGCTTCATCTATAGAAGAATATCCGTTGAAATCCAAACCCATTTCAGTTTGTATTAGAGTGGATAGGTCGGTAAAATTGTTTTCAAATTCTCTTGGGCATCGTCAGTTGTGACTCTCCCTTTTTTAAATCCAGCCTTTGAAAAACAGTTTACTATTGTTTTTACCGTAACTTTTCTCCAAGCTACCACTATCCATATCAAAGCATTTGCAACTGTTATGCTTTTTTCTATTTCCTCTAGAGATGGCTCGGATTCCATAAGCATAAGTAATCTTTTGACTAAAAATCTTCGATATATAATTTAATTTTTTTTGTATAATTCCCTGATCTAGAGGCTGGCTGACACATGTAGTATTCGGCGGTAAAACAATCAGTTTAATATTTTCAAGGACTATATTGTTAGGATGGGAAGTAGTAGACAACAGTATATTTCTGAAAAGGGAAACATTCTCAATTGAATATTGATAGAAATATTTTTCTGTGAGTACTCTTTTTTTGGAAAACATTCTTCTTTGCCTCATTCATTTTCATGAGTTCTTAATCAAGACTGGAATAGAAAATCAAATAACTATCTGAATGAAAATGCAAATTTTCAATTTCAGATTTTTTCTTTTGAGTTAGGGTCTTTTCAGAATATCTATCAGATGTAGTTCAATGTCCAGCGTGGCTTTAGCCGGGGAAGTAGTTGTTTTCTGTTAGACATTCACAAAAAATAACTTCATTTTCATCGTGGATTTTTCAATTCACAGAAAAATATTTCTATCAATATTCAATTGAGAATGTTTCCCTTTTCAACATGAATACCCCACAAGAGGTTATCTTGACGATGGAAGATAGTGACTAAAGTTTATCTTTCAGTTGCAGATGATTCTACATCTGATTTTATGAACATCCTGTTCATATTTTCAACAAATCAGCATATTTCTCTTTTGTTTTTTCATTTTCTTGTCAAACTTATGTAACCATGAACTCATTATGTTTTCGTTCATCCAAGCCTTTTTACTAGACGTCCATTCCAAAGGTAACATATTGATATATTCTCCTTTGAAACATTTCGGATTTTTTGCTTTACCTATTACTGAAGGTTCTTCTTTTTCACCAACCATATTAGTCTTTAGCAGCTTTTTCTCCAGCACAGTTGTAATTTTTTAGAGCAAATGTTTTTGTAGGTAATGCTCTATAAAATAATCCCGTTTCGTCAGTATTGTAAACATCTTCTGCAAGATAGTCTTCCAAATTTTATTTAATTTGATTTTCCAGTTTTCAACCTCTCGTAAATTGATGTGTGCAGATCCACCACAAACAGACTTAAACGTGATATTGTGTCTCGTGCAAAAATTTCCCAAACATCCATTTGATGCTTGGAAAGTGTCACACTTTGATTCTGTTGCAGCTTCTAGTGCCTTTTCTTTAATTAATGGACCAGACAAAGGAATCTTCTTATTTCGTACTTTGGGAAACCACTCGAAAACAATCTGATCCACAGCAAGGCCCTCAGTTTTAGGGAATTTCCGTTTAACTTCGTCATTACTAGAGCCATCAACAAAAGACTTTAAAAGTTCGTTTTAGTTTTTCAACATTTCGCTAATCTATGTTTTTTCAACACCATATTTTTCGGCTAGTTTCCTAACACTTAATTTATATTTATCACTCGTATGGATAATTTCTACCATATCCTTTGAAGGTAAATGTTTTCTTTTTTCGTTTGGCATGTTGTATTAACAATAACTAAACTTCAACTAAATAGACTGACCAAAGTATTTGTCTTCCATTGAGAAGCAATTAAATTTGTATGTAAATAATATCCAGTAACAAGTATTTTCATAAACATGTTACCTATCATAAAGAGGATTAGTGGGAAAACCAAACCCACCCTATCTTAAGCTCGAAACGAGAAACCAATCAACCGGACAAATTTTTATACCTGACCTTTTGCAGGTATCCGTACACGTGGGTAGGTTACAAATTCTTAACTTTCGTTGAAAGTTGGAAAAGGTGTCCGTTCATGGAGGTAATTTTTAAAGAAATAATATCTTTTGGTAACTAATTTGTATGTCCGCGTCCGTTATATAGAGGGTTTGCTATTGAGAGGGTCGTTTATACACAAATGGTCATTGCAGCATTCCGGACATGTGTTTTTTGTCCGTTACATAGAGGTGTCCAAAAATAGAGGTTTTACTGTACTGCACACCAGCAGCAATGGAGCCACCCATTTTTCCTGGAATTTATATTAGCCTAGGGAGTATATTAGGCCCAAAATTCCTTCGGAACCCCAAATTGTTACTAATACACCTGTTTCCTCAAAAAATATTTTCAGTCCTGAAAAATACGAATTTGTCTCAATTCTCATAGCACCCGGCGTATATATCTAATTACTGAAGTTACGGGGGTGCTTCTGAGACAAATTAGGATTTTTCAGGAAACAGGTGTATTAGTAATAATTCAGGGGCCTATTTTGCTCCCTAATATAATTTTCAGGTAAAATGGGTGGATCCATCGCTGTTGGCGTGCAGTGTATATCACGTAGGATGACCCGTTCTCTGCAGTGGGTACATATTCAGTGTATCTATCGATCCTGAAAATTTCATGATTATACGACAAAAATTACGGTGTTTGTATGACAAGTGAAACACACTATATAATTTACTCCCATTATTCGACCTCAAACTGAAAAAAATGGAGCGATGAGTAGCTCGAAACTATAAAAATCATGCAGTATGATATAATTTCAAGATATAGGGAAGGCGGTACCTATTGAAGAAGTAAAAAATTTAAACTAAATTCAAGTGAAAATATTAACTTTGGAGAATAAATAGACGCAGAATGATATTGTTAAGTAATAGCAGAGTGCCACAATTAGAAATTATAAAAATGTTCAATATGGGTTTCTTGAAAAAGTGGCCCGATCATAATCCATAAAATTTTCTGTGTAATGTATTATGGAAAATTCAATAAATATCACAAACTGAACGTTAAAATAAAATAGTCAATGGTATATGGCATGGTGGTAACATTTTGGAAGTCATAAGCACTCTCTAGAACGCGTTAATTTGAATTGCTCTCAAACTCTGGTTTGCGAGATCACAAGGTTGAAATTTTGTGCATATTATTGTCCCCCAAGTCGCTGTTACTTATACAAACAAGGTTGCCAAGTCGTATTCATTTACTCATAATCTTAGACATATGGCAACAAAATTGTATTTCTTAATTAATATAGGTAGACATGTACATTTATTCATTATTTTAAGAAAGTTAATTGTACTCAATATCTTCATTTCCATCAGATGACTGTTGAAAAAAAAAAGTAGACATGTTGGAAGAATTAGTCTATCATCTATCAGTAGGTACCTACTAAAAACAAAAAACAAGTTGAAAATGCCTCAACTCCGACTGGCGCTTATAGGCATGTATATCGCTTCAAATAGTTATATGAAATTTTATGCAATCTTAAAAAAAAAATATGAAGAATATATTGATATTGATATTAGGTACCCACAGAGAAAGAAACATTTCAAATTCTCGAATACTCATGTTTTTGAACATAAGTAGAAAAAATACGTCTTTATATCTCGTTTCGGTAATTTTATGGTTTATTCAAAACCAAAAAACAACTTTATATCCTGAAAAGCTGACAACACGGTAACTCAATTTGCGTTACGAGCATCCTATTGGGAATTCAAAATTAGATGCCAGCGCCAGAGTGGCGAAAATTCAAACCAGACATACGTACATTGTTTGTATGTTTTCTCAGAGGTTATACAGTTGTGTTTGGAATTTGTCTTAAAATATTTCCATTTAGTATTATTTTCCAGTTTTTTTGTGAGTGTTATTCATTTCAGGACTCTAGTGAAGTGGTGTATTCAAATCTTAAGACAATATCATTTGCGAAAACTC